>VWZW01000176.1:1258455-1367823 GCA_013397115.1 Edolisoma coerulescens
CGGCCCCGGCCGTACGGGCGCTCCCGGCGCTGGTCTCGGCTCCCCCGGTGGCACGGCCCCGGCCACCGTGCCAGGAAGGGGCCCAGCGCCCCCCTCGCCACCCTTCGGAAGGGAGTAAGAAGGGGAGCTTCCCGCCATTTTTCCTTTCTTGAAACATCTTAAAACCATCTTAAAACATCACAGAGGCATTACTGACTTCTCTAATTGGGCTGGTAACCTGCCCATCGTCAGAGCTTTCAGCGATTGGCTCTGTGCCGGACATAGTAGAAACTTCTAGCAGCTTTCTCCCGCCCACCAAAACCCAGGCTCTGTTAAACTAAGGGAGGCACGCGGTGTGTTGTTTGCAGCAGGATGGGCAGATGAGCTGGATGTGTCTGGGGTGACGGCAGGAAGCAGGAGAGCTGGCAGGTGAGTCAGTTGTGAAGTCACCTGAGGGAGTTCTGAAGGAACTTAAATGAGAAGAGAGCTGCTGGCCAAGATGTGAACCCTCTTATTACAGGCAGGCCACTGTGCCACTGTAACTCTCGTTCCAGCCATCTGGAGAGGTGCAGAGCACTGGGTGCAGCTTCCTCAGGAAAGGAGTAGGGGCTGTGGTAAAGGACAAGGTCAGAGAGTTCATGGATGAAGCGGAGCCTGTTGGGAAGAAGGCAGTGTGCCTTCTGTCAGGCCAACACTGACCTGCTGGGGTTCTGCAGACTTGTCAATGAAGTGCGTGGACAGCGGGGATCCTGTGGATGTCATGCATTCAGATTTTCAGTAAAATCAGACTCAGTCAGCAGTGTGCCCTGTTAGCTGAGAGGGGTGCATTAAACAGCAGCTGTCAATGTGCCAGGAGATGCATTATGTCTCAGTTTCACCATTTGTCCATTTGAAATGGGCATGTATGAAAACATCTGTTTGGAATATGTGCTTACATCAATTCAAAATGTATTCTCTGTTCACTGTATCTCTAGTTCTCTAAGCCATTTTTCAATACCATTCGGCTTTCTCTTTCACTTCACCATCTCTCTTAAGGTTCCAATAGTATCTTTTCATTGTGGTAAAAAATGTGCAATTCTACTAAAACATGTTATATACCTGACAGATGATGTTGCAAAGCCTAAACTTTTTCTGTGCTCCAATACCCTGTGTGTGTAAGCAATTCAGGTTGTTGAGCAGTAACAAACAAGTTCCATAGTTAACTGCCTGTGCATGAAAGAAAATTCCTATGCTTGCTTTTTTTTACAAAAAAAATATTTCTTTCTCCGAAGCGCCTCCTGTTAGGCTGGCATCTTCCTTCTCTCGTTTACTGTTCTGCATCCTAAGGGCAGGATTTTACTCTTACATTGAAACAGATGGTTGTTTTGATGAGTTAGAGGAAACAGTGCAGTAGCAGCACATCTCTGGCTCGTACATTTAGGGGGTTTTGCAGTTTTTTGCTGACACTAATAGCAAGGCCCAGCTTTCTCACAGAATTTGTCATGGTAGAAATTCAGCTCATTGGAATGTTCTACAATGACATTTAGCTCTTAAAGCCTGTTCATACATCAGCAAGAGAAAATTACCCAAAGCCATGCCCAGTTAAGGGTGACTGAGAGGTTTTTAATACCTCATGGTAAGAATGGAGGTATAATTAACAAAATATCTTCGATCCTCTGGAAGGTGTGACACAGTCACCAAAAGGAAGTAGATTTTCCAGTTACCCGCACTTTCTCAAAACACAGTGTTTTTATGAATTTCCTTTCCTTAGAATACCTTTAATTACATATTTTAAAAAAGAGAAGAAATTCCAAACCAAGTTGTCCATTATGTTGACCTTAGAAAGTTATTTCCGTACTTGGATTTCAGTGCATGTCATGCCACTATCTCATTTTGAACCTGATCTTGCTCCTCCTCTATGTTATGGCAGGACATTGAGTTTAGTGAGTGCAGCATTTGGTGCAAATGTGTATGTATCCTGAAGCAGTGTGTAAAGACTATTGAAATGCCAGAAGACCTCACTAAGAGAGCTATGAAACTGCGAAAAGTGAAGTAATTACTCTTATTGTTTAAAGCTTGTTTTTCCTATTAATCCACTATGATATAAATGGTCAGCTTAAATAAAAAAGGTCAGGTTTCCCTCCTGACTGATACCATCCATATAGTGTTTCTGTAGCTAGATTTTAGCCTTCAGTTAAGCCTCTGCTTGTCTTAGTATAGCTTGTCCAGAAATTACTTGTCTTTCAGAATGTATTAACTGTATATCCTAGTCCTTATTCTGCATTTCTGAAAGTCACTTGAACTTGTTGCTGTCAACTCTGAGTGGAAGCATCTAAGTCTTTAATTCTGTGGTTACTTTCTGTCTGCATTTAAGGGGAGTCAGAACGTGACCAGAGATGTTTAAAGTGATGATCAAATTTTCAATGGCTTGAAAAATATTACTGCATTTAAATAACAAAACAATAGAGATTTAATAATTCAGATTTATGCTCTAACAAATTTTGGAAAAAAAATGAGATAGATGTGTTAAACTCAAAGCTCTAATGGGGTATTTTCTAAACAAAGACTTAGGAATATTGAGTTGTTATTAAGCATCATTTTCAGCATTCTTGAATGTTAATTTGGGGCTGTTTATTTTAGCAAAAACAGGTTGGTCGCTCACCTGGGGTAAGCAGTATAGAACACCAGCAAGAGATCACTAAATTAAAGGCAGACTTGGAAAAGAAGAGTGTTTTCTATGAAGAGGAACTATCTAAACGTGAAATGATGCATGCTAATGAAATAAAAAGTCTGAAGAAAGAACTGTGGGATGCAGAGAGGCAGCAGCTTGCCCTCAAGAAGGAGATCATGGTTTTGAAAGACAAGTTAGAGAAAACCAGAAGAGAAAAGTGAGTATTGGATGAAATTTACCTTTTTTTAACCTTTTGAATTCTCCTAGTGTTGTTCCAAACACGCTGTCACTTCCTTAAGTGTAGTGCAGACTGTTGGATTTTGGCTGAGCTGATGCCAGGGTTGAAAACAGTCACCTTTAAAAACAGAACAAAAAACCTCCACATCCTTGTATTGAAACAGCTAATTTTACACCAGAACTGTTTTACTGGCTGACCATTCCAAGTTCTGTAACTTGAGTTACAGACTTGCAGCTCAGGGTGAGTTGACCCCTGAAGCTTATGTTGCACTTTAAAATAGTTTTTTGACGTTTTTCTTTTATTTGGTATTTCCATCTTTTGATGCAAAACTGATGTGTTAGAGATCAAGTATTGTTTACATTTCTGCCAGCACAGGAGCAGTCACTTAATGTGAGCTGAGGCTAATCCATGCTGGGTTCCATCCAGTGTTAACATCAGTCAGCAGACTACTGTGGGCGTAAGCTGCTTTATCTCTTCTGGCATGGTAATTTGTCAGACCTGCTTTTTTCTCTCCCACATGGTGGAGCTTATAACTGGCCTTGAGATTGTTCCTTGAGGCATTCATCAATAAAAACAAGTTTTTCTGTTGGATGGTGTAGTAGTGGGAATAAGTTAAAAATTGAACGTGTTCATGTTCATTCATAAAAAATTCAGAATGCTTTATAGACACTAACATAGATGAGTCTTTTTGCTGCTGTAGCAAGATGGCAAGTGAGAGAAAGCGTGGAGAAGTCCCTGCTGAGAGCTTAGCTGAACTGTAACAAGTCTTTTAAATATACGTAGTAAATTAAATACAGTTTTTTTCCCAAAAGTTTATGTAAATAGAGGTGGAAACACTGTTTCTCTGGTAAATTTTACTCAGCAGGGATCGTAGATCATACAGCCTAGAATGCAGTGCATGACCTGTTTCTTCCTAGCATGCAGCTGTTCATAAGCTGGACCTACTAACCATGCAGGAGTTTGCTGCTTTGTTCTAGGTGGAGAGGTAAAACTTGCCTCAACAGCGTGTTTTCATTGTGACACAGCTTAGTGGTCTTGGTGACCAATGAGTTACAAATGCACAAAAGGCCATTCTGTCTTGTAAAATATAAAGGTGATGGTATGACACTCTTTTAAGTCCAGCAATGTCTCAGGAGGAGGAATATTCAATAAAGAATCATTAATACTTCTTTCTGCAGGCTAAACTGTTTGTAAGGGTCACACCACCAAGCACTGACCAGACCAAAAACTCCTCCTTTCCCAGTTCTAGTGTTGTACAGCTGCAGACATTCTAACTAGATGTCCATCTAGTAAAGTAACAAATGTTGATTTGCTTCATGCTAGATCATTCATAAACCTCTTTTCAGTCTGGTCTCTCTCTATAAATAAAAAATGAACTGGGTACAAATCTAAAATGGGTGCTGTTTCTGGTAGTATTTCAAGTGTTTGTGTAAGAAAACATTTTAAAGCGTGGGCAGAAATGTGTCACATAACCGGTATCCAGCACTTGGCTCGTCACGGGAAGGGCTGCGGTGTCACGTTAAGTCAGGTGTCCAAGCACATGATGAGTGATTGCTGAAGGCCTGATCTTACCTGTCTTTTGTTAAACAAATCTGCAGAACCTCATGCAGGCATTAGGACTCCACAGAAAGGCAGAAGTCCACCGTTCAAGTTGTGCTATAGTTTGACTTCTGCAATTTTGAAGGGAAGCTTAAGCATTGGGAATGCAGGAATTGCTGTTGCTGCTCAATATTTGGTAGTTTTCCTTAAAAGAACATAGATTTTCTGTTTCTGCTTATACATATTGTTTTTAGCTTTTGTAGTCAGGTATGAAAAGCTTTTTGTGAGTCTTCCAGTAGAGAGGTGTTCAATGTAAGCACTGAAAAGGAAGCGCCTGGAGGCTTTGTGCTGAAATAAGTGGAATTATTTCAACAATAGGCTTGAGGTGGGTGTGGAGTTGAAGTGTGCTTATACAGTTCGGCAAAAATATTTTAGTAGTCTGAAAATAATCTCAGTGCATATTAAAAAAGATCTTGGTAAGAGGATATGGTGATATTACTTTGTAAGATGAGTGAATTACATAGGTTATTCTAAGCAAGGATCAATAAGAGCTTTGACAAAATCTGTATGTAGATTTCTGTGTAACTTGCGTGTCGGTGGTTTCTGTTTTGGATTTTTTAAATGGATATTTTTCTTTGTTTCCTTCAATTTTAAGCTTTCTAACTTCTGCTATTTCAAAAGCATGTCTTCAAGGGAGAGAAATTACCTTCCTGTGCAAAATGATTGCCCTTTGCTGAAGTCTCATAAACTGCATGCTATTAAAGTTGGAAGCATAGGAACACAGTATCAGGCCAGTGATCTGCGTAGCACAAGATTCCATTTCTTAGAATTGTCATTAGGAAATATTTCAGAAGAAGATGCGAGAAACTGTGTAAAATAAATCACATTTGTAGAAACTTCTTTTAGGCCCATCATGTCATGATGGATTTATAAAGCAGAAAGCTTTATAGAACAGCATTTGCTGGTTTTAAATTGTGTGGTATAAAGAAGCCTGGGGGCTGGTGTTTGTTTCAGGTCTATTTTTCTTGGTTTCAAAGCAGTAAGATAAAATATTTGGCCACTTTGTACAGCTGCAATAAAGAGCTGGAGTGACAAAGTGATACCATAAAGTAGTATTTCACATTGCTTGCATGTGGTTTGCTGCAGTTTTACTGATAAAAAGAAAGCTGGGTCGTGTATGATTTCTTAACTTGAAGAGCAGACACATAGCTGAATGTTAGATGAGAGAAGAAGTTTGATGGGAGAGGAGGATGCCAGGCTTCAAAGCAAAAGCATTATTTTGATCTTGCTGGCTGTCCAAGGTACACCTATGGAGTCTGTCACAGGTCTGTAGTGTGCTGAGTCGCTGTTTGGGTGTGATGGATTATACACACATTCTCCTCTGTTTCAAATTCATCTTCATTTCTGTATTACACTGTAGCAGTGTGAGTTACTGTGGTAATGACAATCACCAGCTGTCTTAAGAATGTAAAATGCAGAAAATTACAGATGTGTTGGGCTCTTTCACTAATCCATAGCTTCCTTAATCCACCACCATTTATGGCTGCTTTGAGCCCTAAAGCCTTAAAGGAATAAAATTAAGACAAATACAGAATAAAAAAATCCTAAAGAAAACCATGAAAGCAGCCTAAAAGAAATTCATTAAAAATTAGTTTGGTCTTCTGTCTGCAAAATTAGCTTTGAATCTACTCTTTGGAAACAGAAGCAGGACCTGTTATTAATTCCTGTGACAGCCAGTGCTTTAATCTCTTCCTGCCTTTTCCCTACACTGCTCATCATATGCATGGAATCTGTTGATATGGAAAAGGAGTGGTGGTGAATTTCAAACTTGGCATTTAAACAGTGATAAAGTATATAACTTTACTAGGATGAAGTGTTACGTTTCAAAGGATGCCTAGCAACATAGAATTTCACCATGAGTCTAACATGTTGTACTAGATTTCAAAGAGCGGCTGAAGCACTAAATGAATTTCAAATTAAGAGTAAGAAATTCAAACCAGCATTGCTCTTAACTGGGTTCACTGTAACCACTGACATTTCTCATCTTTGAAGGGTGTTCTGTCAGTTTGGCAAAGCTTTAGTGATTCTGCATCTCAGAAAAAGAAGCAAGAATGTAATTTATCTTTGCATTGTGTAAAATTCTGATCAGTATCTAGAAAAAAAATTACAGTGCTCAAGACAAGGTTTCCCCTGGATTTTATTTTTACAGAGTTAACCTTTAATACTGGGCACTTTTTCAAGTCTTTTCGGACTGGACAGTGGTATTTGCTGAGTGGATATTTTCTGTATCTGTGGCATTTATAGTATAGTTCCATCAACCTACTGATGAACTTTGTGCCAGTGACCCGAATAATTGGTAAAAAGGTGAATACGAGATGCAAGGCTAGTGAATCTGAAAACAGTAGATACAAGGTGGGAGTTACACATCTAAAACATTGCTGTGCACCACTTGAAGGAAATTCCATGGGGTTTTTTGGCAAACAGAGGGCCTGCAGCTTCATTTGTTCTCAGGTTCTCACATTCATTGTGCAAGATCAAAGTTGATATTAAGCAGAATCAACCAGGGGTTCTCCTCCACTGAATAACATCCATGGGAGAAGGGAAGGTTTGGGGGAAACAGCTGCTGTGAAACTTTCTCAGAAAGAATGGTCCAGACTTGCTGTTGATTCTAGTGATATTAGGAATGTGAAAGTAATCCATCCACTTTTTCCTCATAGTGAATATATGATATCTGAATTAACAGTTCAGATGTATCTTCTGGCTGTTCTGAATTGCCCAAAGACTAGGCCATACAAGCTTTTCTCATCAGAGACCCAGCCCCAAGTGCTCTAATTTAGCTTCTGTATGCTCTGGTTTCATGTGTGGTCATTTTTGCCTGTCATTCTGTGTGAAACTTGGAATTATAGAAATGTGCGTGTTAAAATAATGTTCACGTGAACTGAGAAGGTACCCTGAGCATTTTACAATATCGACACACACTTTGGTCTGCAGGATTACAGCTGCTCAGTGTTCAAAGGATACATCTGAAGAATAAAATTTGTTATAAGTGGGTTGATAAACATTGGCTTGGTGGAGCTCTGTTAGTTCTGTACTGAAGGATTCTGTACTGTCTAAATTCATTAGAATTAGAATTGCTAAATTCTAATTCTAAAATTCCACAGTCTTTCTTGTAGTCCTAAGATGGGGGTATATTAAACTGCTTAGTTCTAATAGGCTGTGCTATTATCAGTGTAGTACTTGCCTTCAACATGTGTGCATTGATCTCTTTGTGTTTTAAGTGAATAATGGGGTGAGTTAGAATAGAAAACTTTTTAATTCTGCTTCACTTTATTTCTTAGCCAAAGTGAGAGAGAGGAATTTGAAACAGAGTTCAAACAAAAGTATGAACGAGAAAAGATTCTGCTGACAGAGGAAAACAAAAAACTTACAAATGAACTTGATAAGGTAAGTGCTGATTAGTTGAGCTCTGAATTTACAGCTGTTGTATGCTATGTACAAACTGGACAATATGGAGCTGCATGGGTTATTACTACCTTTTAACTGAAAGCAGAAGTTGATGTTACACAAAAAATTGGTGATTTGTGTTAGATTTGAATAGAGTGTCTACATGCATCTGAACTTGAGAAGGCGTGTGCATATAGATACGCATATGTGAGTATTTTTGTGTGGGAATGGAATTAGATGGTCTTACATTTTGATAAGATTAATTTTGGACGATGCTGTAAGAAGGCAGCAGAAAAGGATTATTTCATTGTGTGACCCAAATATAAAAACACATAGGTAATGATGTGATTAGTTAGAGTACATTTGCATGTCAATCGTTTGAAATAGCAGGGCCCCTCCTACCCTTTGAGATTAAGTGTTACTTTGAGATATTAAAAAAATACAAATGATAAGGCATATTAACTGGAGTGTGTTGAGCAAGTAATAATTACGATTTGTGCATTTGGATTGTCTCTATTGTTCATTTTGACAGGTTATTCAATTTTATTGTGCATTATCCAAGTCTTGCTAAACTTGTCTGTTCTTTTTGTAATGCATTAGATTTTCTAAAAATATGATGAAAGTACAGTGTTCTTCAAAGTAAGCATGTTTGCATGTCTGTGCTCAAATTAAAGTATATTTTCATACCAGTATAAGACGTGCAATATATATGCCTATATGTAGACTTAGTCCAAGAAAACTAAGAAAGCCCAGTCACTTTGATAGTTTTTCTGCTTTCTCTCTCTCCCATTAGCTTTGTATTTCTCTTGTCAAATGACATAAGTAGGCATATTTAAATTATAAGCCCATTTAAATGATAAATAGGGTGTGGAGTTACTCATATTTGGAGTAAAAAGCAAAATAGATTTTAAATTGGCCATTCTTTTATCATTTTGAATTGTTAATATATTTCAGTACTGAAAGAAGCCTTTCACCTGCGATTCATTCTCCTAAGTAGGTCTTCCTCTAAAGTCTGTCTGGTCTCTGATTCCAATTTGACTTTCTGAATAATTACTTAACATAATGAATGTTTAGTTCCCAATACCAGCTCGGGTTAGCTGTGGCATTTGTCTTGCAGAATGTGCCTGTATGAATGGCAGCTATTTGAATGAGAGAGGTTAATTGCTAGGTATAACATATTGTACTTAGAGATGTGCATTTAATTTCAATTTCCCTGTCTGCAAGTAAGTAAAATGGAAAATAAGAGAATGTGAGACACCTGGAGAATCTCAGAAGTGTCTCAGGCCTGTATCTGTTCAGTCTCTCTCTCTCCATGGTTACTAAACAAGGGAGAGGTTCAGCAGTCTTATCTGAGCTATAACAATTTTTATGCCTTTGCTTTGCTCTTATGGTAGATTTTTCTGTACAGAACATTCCACACCTATATCGTGCAAAGTAGAAACCTTCTAAGAGTTGTAGAGGTATTTGGAGACTAATTCTCAGAAAACTCATTAATTTGGTAGAGTAAAAATGTAGTTCAAGTCCTTAAAAGTGGCTTTTCAGTACAGCTAAGATCATACATAAGAAGAGATTCTGGCCTTTATTGTTACATGGTGTTCATTGTGATGGCCAGTACCAATTTCTAAAGCAGATGCGAGGTGTGGGAGAGGGGAACATGTGGTTTTGAGTCAGCACAGAGATGGAGTCACAGCAGTTTGTACATTTAACGAGTTGGTGAAATTCTCCTTCAGCTCACCGCCATGTTTGAGAGACTGAGTATGAACAATCGGCAGCTGGAGGAAGAGATGAGAGACCTGGCTGATAAGAAGGAGTCCGTGGCTCACTGGGAGGCCCAAATCACTGAGATCATCCAGTGGTGAGTGCTCGGCTCTCATGGCATTACAGAATCCCCTCAGTACGTGGTGGGGCTGGTGCTGAGTTTTTGTCTTTGTGCACGGCACTTGGGAGTACTTCGGTGAAACCTCACACCCGTCTGGGATTCTGCTGGGGTTTTGGCTGAGATTTTAATAATATACAAATCCAGAAAATTGTGTTCCTCCTTAAGAGTGAAAGTGTCTCACCAAATAGAGCTTTTCAAAGGGCACAATCATGGCCACTGGGTGTGGCTTGTGGCTGTGGAAGAATGCTGAAAGGAATCATGTGCTGAGCTCACGCCTCCGAGAGGGAGCAAGCCTGGGAAAAGTAGTGGCTGAGTGTTTGTGTCTTGGCATTAATTTCCTTCATCTGCTTGGCATGTGGAGAGTGAAACAAATACAGTGCAACTTTTATGTGATTTTTTTTACAAGGGGAGTATTTGAGACTACCACAGAGTCAGTCAAGTGATTTTTCTAATGGTGCTTTGCTAAATAATGATGTTATCTTTCTAGAGTCTTCTGTCCAATTCTAGCAAATGAAGGAGAAGGAAAAAGGTTGAAACTATTAAGAGAAAATGATTGTGTATGCTAAGTTTTTCATCTATCTTTATTTTTCCTCTTCATGCCTGCTTCTCTCCCCTCACCTTTAATGGTCCATTGCAGTGTTTCACATCTACAAAACTATTTTGCATTCAGACATTTTATTTTATAGATCATCCACTTCTAGGAAGACATCATCATGATATACTAATGTTTTTCTGTTACTAATTGATTATTCCCTCCTCCTGTTTCTCCTGTCTCATGTTAGTGAAAAAATTTAATTTGTTCTGTCCAGGCAAAAATGGGAAACATTGTTTTAGAGAAACCTAGTTTGGTATTGTTGCAATGTTAGTTTAATTTTGTTTTCCACATATAGAGAAGTTTGGCTTTTGAATAGTGTCATGTGAACACATAACAAGGCATAAAGGCCATCCTCCCCATTTCCAATGTGTTCTAAACAATTTGTTTACAACAATATGTTTGTTGCATAAAATTATGTAATGCTGATCTGTGTTATGAAGTCCATTGTGTCTCAAGGCATTGTATTTGTAGCAGAAGTTAAAAAATTTAAAGGGTCCACTTTTTGTGTGTTCCTTTTAAATTTTGTCTCTCATAACGGTGACAGTAGTGGTCAACCTGAGTCACAGAGATTTAAAAAAAATACTTAACAGTTAATTTAAACAACTTTTCATTTCTGGCCAGTTGGAAATGTTTATTCAGAAAAAAATCAAGGTAACAAGTGAGACAAGTCTATAATTTCACATTCCTTATTGCTTTAAGGTCGTGCTTATCTATCATAATGCACCAAGGTAATCAAACACAATTTTTCAGATTTACGTGTGAAAACAGTCGTAAAACTTGGCAGTTGTAGGAAAAGACAAATCAGAATCAATTGTGGATTGTTCCGCTTAACATGATGTAAAAATGCACCAACAGCCATTAAGAATGGACCTTCTCCTTAACTTTTATGAGAGTGTTTAATATTTTAAGATGTATTACTGATGTGGTTCAGGCAAATGATAAAGCATTGTTCATATTAGGGATGTCACTGTAAAGGGTAAAATGGTTTCGGCTTGAGTTTTTTGTCATCTCTGAAGATACGTAGTTTAAAAAGATCAGGAACATGCAAGACTAAGTTTCTGAATGGCAGACACCATTTTACTGATCCCTTATGATAATATAGTGTCTTCTAAATAGACCAGTACTAAAAATTAAAGAATTATGTGAAAAAGAAAAAATAGAAGTACTAGGGCAAACATAAAGGGAATTTCAAAAGTCTGGCTTGGTTCCAGTTTTTCATCACTAAACACATCTCAGCTTTCCCTCCATGCTTTTCTCTGCTTATGTTAAATTTTTTTCAGCTATGTGAGGCCTTATCTTAGGTCACATTTTTTCCTTGTTATGTTTAGATTTTTCCGTGTGTTACCCAGATAATCTGGTTATGTCCATCTGCTGTTCTTAGAATTTAGCACTGCATAGTGAAACTAGGTCCTTCTCTGGGGAACATGGGTGCTCTATGAAGTATTTAAGCATCTATTACAATAATAAATATTTTAAAAGAAAAAAACACACCTAATTTTGGAGAAAACTAGTTCTTATTTAATCAGTCACAAGCCTGTGTTTTCCTGAGAAGAACATGTAATTTAAATCTGTACCTGTCCACATCTTCAGTGTGACAATGGAATGCCTTGGAGCTAGCAAAGTAGGGGAGACTTTGTGGACTTCCTCTTCAAAACTTAACAGATTTCTCACACAATATCACATTAAAATATTGTGTGAGAAAATAAAAACTGCCATGTCCTTTTTTGTACCATGATCCAGGAAGGATAGGAGGCAGTAGATGGAATTAGTTACTGAGTCTGTAAACAGTTTGCTCAGCAGCCTGTTCAAGGGACTTGTTCTAGCCCTGTTTTGAGTAACACAAGCCCAAGAAGTCCCTAAATTCTTCTAAGTGCTTTGCCATCTAATGGATACCTCTCAAGAAATCTCTTCGAATTCACACTTGGGATAGTTAAGATTTGTCACTTTCTTCATGACTCCTGCAGCCCTTCTAAACTGCTGTTTCTCTCAGATTTTTTAACTTGTGAGTAATTTTAATGGCTTATCATGTTCCCTTTAGCCTTTCCCTGCTCTTTTGCTCTGCTTTATTGCATCTTTAGGGATAATGTATGAAAACCTTTTAATCTTGCTGTTATTATCTCAGGATACCATAAACAAGGCCATATTTTAATATAAACAACTTGAATCAAACTTTCACTGCAAATTCTATTGTGGACTCAACAGACCCTCACGGATCATTCAGCCTTAATGGAGCTATTATATTGATGAGTTTATATTAGCCAAATCACTCATCATTCCTTGACAAGAGTAAGAAATATTGAGGCTTTTATAGTCGGCTATAAATTTTCCTATGGGAGATGAGAAAGAGATTAATTGCACTGGAGGTTAATGCAGTCACTTTAAAAAGGAATATTTTAAATAGCCGTGGTACCGTATTTCTGTGCTGTGCAGAAAGGAGGTCGCTGGAAATCTTAGTAGTGATTCCCAGCGTACTTGGCAAGAACCTTAACTTGTGAGGGATTAATGTAACCTAGTTGTAGAAGTCCTGAGGTAGACAACTAAATAAATCCCATGACTAGTACTCTAGAAGTCTATTTTTCTCACCACAGGTTGACAAGGAAGCCTGCACAACTCGTTCAGATGGATAATTCTGTATTGTTGAGTATGTTTATGCGGATGAGCTGAATCCTACCTGTTTTACCTATAGGATGGATGTTAGGCTTAGATTCAGCTGCCGAGAAGCTGTCACTGCTGTTTACCAGAATATTCAGTTCATATTTCACTTATCAGCCAGATTTTTTTGTACTATTGTTGATTTTATCTTAATTGATTTCATTGAAAGAAACCCCAAGATGAAACCACCAAAAAAAAAAAGTACCAGCTACCCCGTTCCAACACTTCTAAACTAAATCAAACCTAAAAAAGCCCTGAAATTTGGTTTGGGGGTTTTTTGGTTGTTTTAAAATCTGTTTGCTCTCAGAAAAAAAAGCACACACAAATCTTGAAAAAAAAAAAAAAGTAGCAAAAATTCTATGCATATTGAACTGTTAAGAAACTCAAAACATGTAAAATTCTGAGATGTGCTGTGTTTGAGGTAAGAATAGTCAGAAGTTAATTATCTCTCAAATAGAAATTCTGGAGGGCAGGGTAAAATTTCAGGGCTTGGGAGCAGACGGAAGTGTTGAAAATTTTTAGAGAAATATTTTTTATAAACATTTTATTAGAGATGGGGAAAATTAAAAATGTAGTTGGAGACTTTGAGCATAGTGGTACAACAACAGAAATTTAAAAGCATTGAGAGACTAGAGTAGTCATGACTCTTAGATTTCCTTGGGGTTTTTAAATCACATTAAACAGAGCTTGGTGTAAGACCCCAGGGCTTTAAGACCACTTCTGTTGAGCAGAATTCTTTAGTCCTCTGGGTCCATTTTGTATTGTAAAGTATCCCAGCTGGAGACCCAAGGAGTCTGACTTTCTGAGCATCCTGACAAACACCATACAGATAGCAGCCAATGGTTATGTGTAGGTTGTCATGATGTTGGCTCCAACCAAAAGGTTAAATTTAATTTTACAGGAATTTGTACTATATGGCTCTTCTGGGTTCTTTGCATTAATGAACTAAGCTTGCAAGGACAATTATATCTGAAAACAGAACACTTAATCTAAATTTTCAGTAAAGAAAGAAGTGACTGGGTGGAACCTGAAGAACTTTTCTTCCTTAGGTCTCTTCTTGCTGTGCTTGTCAGGGCTCTCTGTCAGAATGAGGACAAGGAGAGCAACATTAGTAAGAGTTAATTTGCCATTCTTGCTCTTTTTTTCTTTAATTTTTTTAAGCCAACCAAATGGAACAACCCCAGCAAAACAGTAACATAGAAAAGCTCCCAGAGCTCTTGGGTCCACATAGTGTTTAATCAACGTATGTCATTATTGGGAGAATTTTGCCATCTAGTGGACAGCAGAACCACCTCGGTTCCAGATTTTACTGCTTTAATTTACTGTCCTCCAGAGCTTGAGGAGTTCCCTTGAACTCAGTACAGATATTTATAAAGATTCACTTTATATTTTCATTTTCTAAATTTCTCCATCTGTGGAACATCTCTCTGAGGTCTTTGCATGTTCAGCTTTTCAGCATTTAGAGCCTGAGGGCTCTGTGCACCATAAACCAAATAACTGGAGTGTTTCCTCACCTTCCATCACAAAGGATGTGTGTGGCGTCAGAGGAGTTGGACCGCTTTTTTTCTGCAAAGATTTATGTGTCATTAAAAATAGAGAAAATTAAATGCTGATTCCTGAATCTCTTTCCCTTCTCATACATCAGGGAAACTTACTACCACCTTGAGAGCCTCACATTCTTTTTATTCCTGCTTAGGCTTTTTTCTTTTTACAGTGTATTTAATCGTGCACTCACCACCCCCAAAAAGCATCTTCAGCTACTTCTCGCCTCTTTTTTGCCCACTGTTATAGACAGTGGTTTGTGTAGGCTCAGATTATCTGTATCTGGTTGTCAAAGTGTGTTGTCCAGAATGTTACCGGAAAAGAAGTTGGAATTCTGCTTCCATCGAGTTCTGATGTACCTTGGGAAAAACAGTGACTCATTAATATAAAAGCTCTCACTGACTTTAATAGTCAGGACATGTAGGGTTTTCCTAGATTCCTCCCCACCTCTTGAACTAAATTATAAGCCAGAGACAAAGAAGAGAAAGCCCAATAAACATTTACTTTTTCATGTTGGGTGTGAGATTTGTGGAAAATGGTTGCTAATTTTGCTTTTGGCTCCTCTGTATTACGGCAGTCTGTCTTCCTTACATAAACCTTAAACTGCACACCCAAAAGTCACCACAGCCTGCAGGTATTTAGCCTGTGGCTTTCACGGTGTGATCTTGCCCTAAGGCCACTGTGGGAAAGCTCTTCAGTTCCTCCCTTGCCCATGACAGTTCAAAGTATGTGCTCCCTGTCTTTCTTGCCTCCTGGCAACTATCTATAAATCCGTGTTGAAACTTTTGTTTTTATAATTAATGGTAAACTTGCAAGTAGCACCATTTCCATGTTATGTGTGTGTATGAACCCCATAGTGTCAACCAGAAAAACTTACATTGCTTTATAGGCACAGGAAGGGGGAAACACTTCCTGCTGGAAGGTCACTGCAAGACAACATCAACCATCTGGAGAACTGTCACCTCCAGTCCAACATACTTAGGAGTAGATTTACTTTTAAAGATCAGGAAGCAAGGATAAGTTAATTCTCATGAAACAGAAAAAATATTTTCCCACTTTCCTACATTTTATTTAAAGCCGTTTGAGGTTCAGTACTTAGAGCAGATCCTAAACATTTCAGTGTTTGGTGTTGATAGACTTAACTGTGATCAAGCTGTGGTATTACCCTGCTGGTCTCTGAGGCAGCTCGGGGACTTGCATAAGGCCTGGTGTTGCAGACCTGAGATTGCTCTTCTGTGGGCAAAATGAATGTTTTTAGAGCCAGGCATGTAAGGAAATGGGGTGGGAGGGGTGATGTTGGGTTTTTTTCTGTTTGTTTGTTTTAGGTTTTTCGTAAGTTACTTAGTTTCAGTGAATTAATTTTTTAGCAACTTTCTTTTCTGTGTTAACACCTGAGGCAAAGTGAGGAAAGAACCTTCTGTTGTGATTAATCACAGAAAGCTGTTGTTCTTTCTTTGTAACTGATGATCAAAGAATCTGAAAAACAGTCACGTCTCTTCCTTGTTGTCTTTACAGCCAGAAAACATGTCTGGATAGAAAACAAGCTCCGTGGATGAGAGAGCCTCTTCTGGCTTATGCTGTTTAATAACATTAGAAGTAGACTCTCCCTGTTTAATTAGTACTTCTTGAAGTAACATCACTGTTTAACTGCTAGTTCTCACAGTCAATTGGTACAGTAAAGTTAACCACGAGTTCCAATATTATCTGGACAATTGAATTGTTAATTATTGGTTGTGAATTTTGTCTTAATTTGCTCCCTAAAAATAGGTTGAAAGATTTCTTTCTCACAGTCTCAATTTCAGGTAGCTGATAGGTAGTTCTTCAATTTTCATTCCTTGTCTTAGTGATGCATATTGTTTAATGGAACTCCACAAAGCAGCAAAGAATGAGTTCTGTGTGGTTTTCTGTTTGGGCTTTTGTTGTTGTTTTTCTCCTTATGTTTTATTATGACTCTTTTTGTATTCTTGATTTATGTGTTTCTGGTTGTTAGCTTGTTGAAGGGACTTCTGGTTTTATTTAAATTCTTTGGTTAAAACATTTTATTTTTTCTTACATAATTGTTTAGGGTAAGCGATGAAAAAGATGCTCGAGGTTATCTTCAAGCCTTGGCCTCTAAAATGACTGAAGAACTGGAAGCCCTGAGGAACTCCAGTTTGGGTGCTAGAGCTACAGTAAGACTTTACTTCCATATGTCAGAAGGGTTTTTGTTTGAAAAAACCACTGATTGGATAGTTTCAGCTGCAGCAATAATCTGTCTGTAGAGTCTATGTTAATCAAAAGTTAAACTCTCCTAGAGCTTCCCTTCTGAATAACTGAATACCAAATTTATTATCAATTAATTAGACACCAATGTCTTTATAATGTGATTTTATCTATGTTATAGTTCAAGTAGCTACTTTATAATCATATGAGTTTGTTGAAGGAAATCATGCTTTTGTTCATGAAAACCTTCGAGTCTTTTACTTGTGAAGTGTGAATGTCCTTCATAGCTGTCATCTGAATTGAGGCACATCAAAACCAGACTTCACGAAATCTCTTTGCATTTCAGATCAGCATAAAACATTCACCTTGCCTGTTTGTTACTTGAGTTCAGAAATACTACTCCTAACATTACTCTTAATTTTAGATTATTTTGGAGTTAATGAGCTCTTAAGTTAAGGACATAATAGACTGAGAAACGTAGTTGTTAAAGTTAGTTACGTTCCTCATTTTCAGCTTCCTTTCCTCTTACTCTTTCTGCTCCCTTTTTTGATTCTTTCCTAGGACATGCCCTGGAAGATGCGACGCTTTGCAAAGCTGGATATGTCTGCAAGGCTGGAGCTCCAGTCTGCTCTTGATGCTGAAATCCGAGCCAAACAGGCTATTCAGGATGAGCTGAACAAAGTCAAAGCTTCCTGTATCTCTACAGAGTGGTAAGACTCCATTGTTCTGATGCAAATTTACTTTGATACCTCCCAGGAAATGTCATCAAATCATTATTTTATCTACCTTGTCTGTTGAAATTTGATAGTGAATGATATGCCAGTTTCATACACCCAAATGTGAAAAAAAATCACATCTCTCTTCATTGTTTGAACAGCTGAACACTTTCTGGGGAAAGTTGAAATCTTGAAGACTTTCAGAGGGAACACTTTCTCCTTAATAATGTGGTCTCTCCTAGTTGTGATAACAAGTCCAAATGCAGAGTGTGAGTTTGTGTCTTAGAACATATTCTTTTCCATTCTGCTGCTAGCTGCATTGGGTTAGCTGACTAAAATCAATGATTTGCACAGTAAGAAGTTATAATGGTTAATGGACTATTATGAATTCTTTTATTCCTTCCTCAGACCTCTCTTTTTCTCACTCCTTCCTCACCACCCCCACAACAGGACTTAGCTGAGTTGGGTGAATGCCTGAAACAGGGAGTCGGTAGGAAGCGGTTCCATTTTTCTAGGTATCCAGCTTCAGTGCTTCAGAGCACTGGGGTGTTTTGCAGCTTTAGGAAAGCAGTAGGATAGAGCTAAAATTCAAGTATGTTACCTGTAAAATGGGAATATCTGGTTCACCCACCTTGAATGTTTTTCAGGCCAGGTAGTGTGATGATAGGCAGCACTGGAGATCCTATAACAACAGGAGAGCCAGTTTGACAGGCAAGAATGAGAAATGTTCTCAAATTGCAGAGTCGTGTTACCTCTCATCTGTGAGTCAGAAAGCACTGAAACAACTAACTAACTGTAAAGGAACTGTGAAAAAAAATTGTTCAGCTGAGTCTGTTAGTATCACAGGTACTTAATTAACAAATTTTAATGATAAAAAGGACTTTTTAAAACATAAAAGTACATGCAGCCTTTTTGTCTCATTCACAGGATGCAAGCTTGCACAATTACTTAGAAATCAGAAACATGAAAAACATGACCCTGTTTAGTAGAGAAATGGCTTTTTTCTGTAAACTAAACAGATCCAAATCGATTTATTCTGGCATTTTGAAGACATCAGGAACCAGAGTGACTTGTACCATGGGTTCTCAATACTTACATACATTTTTTGTGCTCTTTTGAAGTAAACTGCAAGAATCTGAGAAGAAGAACATGGAGCTTTTGGCAGACATCGAAAGGCTGAAAAAGGAGACAGAAGAGCTTAGATCAGAAAAGGGTATGGCAACTGATATCCAAGTAAATAGTGTGTCACATTGGTGGGTACATCTTATCAATCAAGTGTCACCTTGAAACTAAAATATACCAGCATGTGAGCACAACACTTGTGTGTTAAGATGTACCCACAGCAGTTGCATTTGCACTTCTAATACTTGTAATATGCCTCAGTTTTGTTGGTACCTTTGAACCAGTAAGGGATTATTTGAGTTGAGACTGCATTGTTTTTATTTGGCCTGTGTATGGTGATTTTCTGCCAGAAAACTGTTAGAATATAGATATATTTCTAACTTCTTCTCCTTTATGATGGGTAAAGGTTATTTAGACATCAATACTGATCATAGTGTTCATCTGTGAGTGTTTTGGGCCTGTCTACACAGAGAGTAAACAACTGCAAAGGAATTCATAGCATTTGTTTGTTTCTGGGATGACTTCATTGATAGGCTTTGCAGCCACATAGTGAGCACTGTGGTCATGAGTGCTTTGCTCTGGTATTAAGAGTATGTTCTGGGATTACTGTTGCATCTGTCCAACACTATTTTGCATTGTTGCTGGGAGAAGAGACTTTTTTGGTAATTCTGCAATGAAAAAAAAACTCAGATGATTAATGATTTGGCTGATTATTTGCAGTTTCTGTGGTAGCTCTGATATTTGTGTCTTATGAGTCACATGGGAAGAAGTATTTTTCAGGCCAAATGGAATTCACTAATTTTCTGTAGGGAACTATGTGAACTCCAGAATTTCAATACCCTGGCAGCAATTGCTGCATTGGGATGTCAAATATTTTTCAGCCTTTCCAGCTTAGTGGCCGGTCAGTATTATAGTTTGCATTCATCTCCTATGTATAGGCCTCCCAGTGCTGATTGCCTGGTAAAAATAACTCAGTCCTATACAGAACATTAAAAAGTGGTGCCAATTAGCAAATAAGACTTAGGGAATTTATACTTCCTCATCTTGATGCTTAGCATTGATACCAGGATTATGCTTCCTCCAGGTACTTGGAGAGAAGTTCCTGATAGCATCTCCCTGGAGACAAAAATACTTTGTTGTGTTTAGCTTTCATTTATATGTTCTTGAACTTTCCTAAATTTTATGCATGGTTATTTGACTTCTGAAATCTTCCTTTGTGTTAAATAATGTTACTAATTTATAATTCATATTTTACCCTGTATTTTTTCCAGTGTTTAAAACCTTACTGTTTTGGTGAGATAAACATTTACTCTTGGCTGAAAACAAGCAAAAAAAAGTACTGTTCAAGGAAACATTAGTCATGTTTCTTAACAGAATTATATTAGTAATATTCTACTGCAATTATTCAAATGGTCTGATAGAAATATACCTTAATCTAAATTGTTATCTCTGGATTTGGTTTTCTCTTACAAGAAGAAGTATATTGCTGTTTGAATCGTGAACTGTATAGAAGCTTCAAATGTAGTCAATGTACAGTGGTAGAGTAACTTGAAGTGTATGGAAATTGATTTCTAGGAAGGGATTAATTTGGATTAGCACCTAATCCTTTCCTGTTTATAAATATATTCCAGAAATTTAGAGACGTGGGTTAAAGATTGCTGAAGGTATTCCATAAAGTAGTCAGTAATTTGAAAATCGGTTTTACTATTTTACTGTGATTTCAATGTGTTTATATTTTAAAGAGGAAAGGGTTCTTTGTAACTTCATTCACTGAGGGTTATATTTAGAACATATAGGGTGATATGGCTAATTAGAACAAGACACTCACATTTTTAAAAAGAAATAGATAACTAATGATAGCATCATTCTTTTGAGATGCACGCAGTCCTGCAGGCTTTGGTCATAAAAAATATATGTATGTATGTGTATATAATGTATTTATAGCATTGAGAAGAGTAGAGTTCATACACATTTGTGAAGTATAAACAGCACAGCAACTTGAATTGGAAAAGAAGAAGAAGAAAAAAAAATACCAGTTGGAGCGAGTTAAAGTAAGAGCCAAGGTGTGCCAGCCTCTGCATCTCTGGGGGATGCAGCGTTCCCGCTCCGCTCGCTGGCTGAGCATCTCTTAAATGATGTGGTGTGACAGAGACAGCTGAAGCTTCCCCCAGGATTGTATTACTGCTGGGCCCTCAGCAGGGAGAGGTGGCAGACAGGCACAGAGCATGGCTCAAGGAACCCATCTTGTTGGGAAGTGCAGTGTTTTTGTTGGCTCCAGCTGGCATGGTGGGACGTCCCACGTGTGCCCAGAGCAGGGATGGCACCTGCTGCATTGGTGTGTGGTGCAAATGGACATGAGCACCTCAGAACCCACTGCCTCCTGCATAACAGACATGGACATACAGCCTGTTTTCACATGGAACTCACACCACACACATCCTAGCTTGGGAAAGGTTAATTAAACACACTTGTGCGGTAAAAAAATCCTTAACTCTGGAAAACAAAACACGTGTCCAGCTTATTTCAAAACATGTAGGTGTTTCAGGTGGACACTGGTTCAGCAAGGCAAAGGTCCTCCGTGAAAAGGTCATTTTTTCTGTAGCTTAAAAACCTGCTGCTGTTTTCTAGGTGTAAAGCACCAAGACTCACAGAATTCTTTCTTGGCATTTTTGAATGCGCCTACCTCTGCTCTGGATCAATTTGAAGTAAGTGCACAGCTATTCTAACTCTGTTAGTCAGTGGAACTGCTGTTGTGTGTAGGTTATGTGCATATTTGCTGAGAGTTTGCTCCTGTATTTTTATTGTATCACCCCAGTAATACTTGTGTATAATAATATGTGAGAATTGTTTGTCATTTACAGTGCTGGCTGTCTTCTCTTGAATGCTTGTAATCACAGTGAATTCTCTCTCAAACCTTGAATGCAGAAATTTGCCTAATTTTGCAGTGAACATGAAAAGCATAGTTGTTCAAATGGCTTTTCTTTGTATTCAGAAAAATGCTAAGTAAAGCAGGTAGTGGTTTGGTGAAAACGAGAGAAAATATGTAAATCATCCTTGATTGTATCCCATGAAGTCATTGTACTGTGTATTAGGTTGTTTCCATCGTCTGTTCATTTTACAGAGATCTGTAAAATCCAGATAATTGCTATTCCTCTCCTCTCCACAGATCCTTTTGTTTAAAAAATGAATCTGTTTAATACCTTTGTCACTTCTAGACAAAAGACCAGAGTAGGTAGAAAGCCTGGTAGGACGAAATTGAAACAGTACTGTACATTTATTATCTTTTTTAATCAACATAAGCAAAGTTCTTTCTTTTGAAAGAACTACTGAGGTGAAATATTGTTCAAACTGAATTCAGAGAATACAAGGCACCACCTTTACAGTTAGACATTAATCTAAAGTTTGCCCATTTTTTCCTCGTGCAAGTACAGGATCATCACATTTAGCTATGAAAGAGCATAATCCCTGCTATTACTGATGTCCCAAAATTTTCTTTTTTTCCATTGTGTATTCACTAATTCATTGTTCTCTCTTGAAGTCCTCACAATTAACATCGTTTTTAAATTTCCTTTGTAATAATTTATCTTATAAGTTACTTTCAGTATAAGAATCCTGTTGGGAGTATAGGAATATTATTTTATTGAGTAAATGCTAGAAAAACACTGGTTTCTTTACAGATAGTACATTAATTAATTGTCTGTGAAAGGCAATTAACGAAAACTTACTCAGGTAACTGTTACTGCCACTGGTTATTTACAGTTCTTTATTTTTGCACTTTTATTTATACTGAACAATTTTCTTCATCCATCTCTTTCTCTCTCTCTCTCTCTCTCTTTTTTTTATTGCTCTTTTCATTAAATTAGGATTCCTTTTCCTCCTCTTCATCCTCATTGATTGATTTTATGGATGACGTAAGTCTGACTTTCAACCCAGTAAATCCCTCGATAACAGATCAGTTTATTGATTTGGAATAGTCAAACATTAATGCAGTCAACTTAAAAAATCTGGAAGTGCAGTGGAGAATAAGGTATTTCTGTTATAGCACCCTTACACCTATTTGTATAGATAGGTGTTCTGTTTTGAAATAAATGCTTTTCTTTAGGTGCAGGTGAAGAATTCTTAATTGCAAACAGTTTTTCTGAAGAGGAAAAGCTGCTTTTAGGCCTTGTCTGTTGACATGGCCTGTGGAAAATGGTTCCAAAATCACCAGCCCCTTTATGTATTTAATTCTTTTCTTCGTATTATTCCTTTATCATCAGTTGTTTCCCTAAGTTTTCTAATCACTTTTACTAAAATGTTTCCCTTGCATACAGTTAATTTCTGTTTGCTCAAATAAAATACTTTCTCTTTTTTAGCCTGCATTTTGAGAAGTCGTTTTCATTATGACTGAAGTGAACTTACTACTTTTTATTGCCATTTGAGGATGCAGGTTTTCTGTCAGGACTTTGTTTAAATATTCCCACTAGTTAATTGCATACGAAGGGAATCGAGTTAAAAGCTGAAAATTGACTGCATTATATTTCTTCCAAACTGAAGTAGTAGACCCATAAAAGTAATTATCAATAAACATTTTGAAATCCAAGTGTATGGAGTCCCATCCATTACAGCTCTGTAGGTGTAACTGTGTGTGTGTGTGTGTCTGTCCTCGTAGATGTGTTTATACATGTTGTACATGATACATTCACAAATACCTCTGCATATGTGTTTAACACAGTGTAATGCTATTGGCATTGAAATGTGATACAATTGATTTTGTTTGAGAAATGTCTGCTGTCAAGGGTGTAGCAAAGAGGATGAAATACATGAGCCTTTTCTGCTGCTTTCATTTCCTTTCACTTACTCTGAAAAAATGCTTTTCTTCTGGATGCTTTTGCTCTGTAAATCAGGTATATACCCCAGACAAAATGTGAAGGTTCATCTGTGGTGCCATAGTAGCAGACACTTACCTGCGTTTTTGTATAGCGTACAGAAAACTTCAGGCTTGCTGATATTGTTGGAGTTTTCTTACAAAAATAATGGGGGTACAGTTTCCTTCGTGTAAATCCACAAAAAATGAATAATACTTATATTCTTTATCTGGATTAAAGAAAACATGTTCTGTGTTAACCTGAGTATTAGGAACACTTAGTTTGTTCTTGAATAGAAATTTATCTTTAAAAATGTCTAAAACACTGCCCTAAAACCTATTAAAAGAGAAATAAAGGATGTATGTGACAGTCGCTGGTAATGTTCTGTTTTGCAAGGGGAAGCTTTGGACAAGGATGTTTTCCTGGTTGTGGTCTAGTTAATTTTGAAGGACTTCAGTACTTTATTCTGTATTTATTGTTACTTGGTTTTTGTTGTTTTCTTTTTTAAAGAAGGCAGCATTTTTTTCCACAAGCATTTTGACAAAATTACTTTTTCTTTTTTCTCTATGCAAGTGAGTAATTTTCAACTGCTGGCATACATCCTTTAATAGCAATTCTTCTTGATTGGTCCACCCAGATCAGATCTTTGCAGATACCCACCTTTTAGTCTTGGGTAAAGTTTCAGGTATTAATATTTATATTGTTGCTTGTAGTTAGCTTCCTGCACATGGAGTCAAACTTCCCCTGTTCCATCTTCAATTTGAGTCCAACAGGAGTGGTTTTTTCTCAGTTGGACTTGGCAAAAGTACATCTACTGTACTGGACTGGCCAGGGGCTCATGTCTCTTAACACCAAGGCAGAATTCTCTCTCATCTGACAAAACTGCAGAAAAAGAAGAGTTGACTGCTCAGAGATGGGAAGAGCACCTTGCAGAGAAATACGAGCCGTTCTGTCTTTGTTAGAAAGAGAGATAAAGCTGATACCTGTGTTAGTAGATGAAAAGTGGTATCATTCCGTTGTTCTGAAAGTCAGTTCTGCATCTTTGATTTATTGGACAATTACTTGATTCGTTCATAGTATAATTTATAGTCTCTGTATTATCTAAATGAATGGTTATTTATGGTTTAGCTCCTTGAGTTGGTTTAGTATCATTATATTAGATGGACTTAAATTAAAATAAGGGTATTAAAACTCCCTGCCCACTGGATGTGACCTCCGTTCCCTTTCCAATGTCTCTTTTTGGCAGTGGTTGCCTTGAAGGGCAGCGTTTCTTGCAGCATCTCCAGAAGAATTAATTCCTTCTCAGTCAAACCTGAGAAGTGTGTGGGTTCATTGGGTTCTTTGAAATAAAGTCCAAGGAAGAATCAGAAGTCCTCAGGTCAGACTTGTGCAGTGCTGCAATATTGCATGGGGTTCAGGAAAGCCTCTCTTGTAGTCAAGAACCCCAAGTAAATACTTCTGATGGCCTGTATTGTTCCTTCAGACTCTCTGCTTCATTAAGGAAGGACAGAGAGTGTGTCAAATAATGTGCAGATGCAGTTGCAAGGCATTCCTTGCAGGATCTCTGAAGCCTGTTTAGCATACAGATGTGCACACAGCACTGGGTTTCCTAGGGTGGGGATGTCTTGTGTGTCTGCCGTCCAAATAACATAGCTATTTATAGCACTGTCAGAATAACTGGAGTTAATTCTAATTTTTCCAATGAGGAAAACAGTAGTTTTGCAATTTCTGCTGGAGAGAAATAAAAATAGATGTCCTGCTGTAGCCTGCAAATGCTGAGGAAAAAGTGGTAGCTCACTACTCAGATGAGTAGCAGTCACTGTTGGTTCCTGCCTTGAAAAGATGCTGGGTCAGGTTGGTAGAACTGGTGCCTGAATCCTCATAGCTGTGACAGCCCACACGTTCAGAAACAACCCTTGTATCTCCTCTGCTCACAGGCGAGTAGGAATCCTGTTTGGAGTCCCTGAATTCCAGTCTTGGTGGGGAGGGAAGTCACCCTCAGCGACTCTTAAGAGACTAAATCCTTGCTGCTGTTCCTCCTGTGTGTTGCAGGCTGTCTCAGTAACATTGTCTAGGTGTTAAGTCTCCTGTGATCACTAGAAGTGTCTGACAGTGGAAGTGTGGGGTTTTGTTTCTTTGCCAGGTGGATCTTTGTGTATCTCACTAGCTGTGAGAAGCAATCAACTTGTTTTATTTAAGGATGAATTTGTGATTATTTAATAACAATAAAATGGAATCCTATTTTCCCTTGACAAAATTATTTTTCCCGCACACTCAAAAATGTTATTTTTTCCCCTGTTGCTAACACATTAGAAATTAGAAATAGATTTCTTAAGTCCTCCTGCAGTCTGCCCTCTCATGCAGTCCCCATGGGCTTTGGCTAGACTAAACAAATCTGAACTCTGTAAGTAGCCACAGAATAAATGATGTTCTGAATTCCTCTTATTGAGCAGAATAAGCCATGGTAGTGTGTGGTGAGAGCCTTGACTTTACCTGCACATTCATAATTAAGTTGAGTAAATCTGGTTCATAATGATATTTTAAATTGGATGCCTCCAATAGATGACTTCCTTTATCTTATTCAAAGCACAGACATGCCAACTGCAAATCAATAGTGCAGTGTAGTCTGCAGTTTCACTATTGTCCAGTGTAAGACTATGGACTTGGAATAGCTGTTCTTTTTTTTTTAATGTTTCTTCCCTCTTGTTGCCCCAGAATAGCTTGTTTTTAAAATACTTGTAACAATGAACATGCTTGTGTGTGTCTAACCACTACCTCTGGAGATACAGTGAGGAATTCTGAGGGTGATGTGTGTGTCACTGTTTGGTTTTGTAACATATTCTCCTCCTTTCTTTGTTAAAGCGCTCTCCTTCCTGTATTCCAGCTAACAAAGGCAGACGTGTAAGAGGCTGTCTTACTCTATGTGGCCCTTTATTTTTTGCCTGTTGTGTCCATGCGTATGTTTAATGTATGGATTGTGTATTTACCTCACTGCATGTCTTGTGCTGCTGCTGCTGCTGTTTGCTGCTGCTGCTGCTGTGCTGTTTGTTGTTTCACAGCCGTGGGCTCAAAGCTTTTGGAGTATTTCATTTGGCAATCCTGTGAGCAGAATATCACAGTAACTGGAGAAGGTGCTTTGGGTGTTCTCATTTCAATTAACTCTATGAGCAGAATATCTCTGAAACTGGAGAAGATGCTTTGGGTCCTTTCTCATTTTAATGTGAAAGTTCTGTGTGGAAGCTGATCAGGTAGATGCAGGTCAGGAAGATGAGCAAACATCAAATGAGGGCCTGTTTGTTTCCTTGCCCTTAGCAGAGGGCATTTGTTAAGTCATGGGAATTGCTCATAGAAGGTCAAAGTTTGGCATTTGGGAGGCACATCACAGCAGATGATAGAAAATATCACAGTACAAAGATAAATAAACGTGAAGTGGGGAATTGAGTAAATGGAGCATCAAGGAGGATAGGAAAAATTCATACAAAGGAAACAGAGATGGATGTGTTGTAGCTGGTTAAACTGGAGAAGTCTGGTGTTTCAAAAATCAAGGTGGGCTTTTAAACCTGTGTCTACATGTTATCAAAGCAGACTCAATGAGGACGAATTCCTATCAGTTTTGCTATGTCCATTTTAATCTCGTACTGCCACTTCTGTTTCTTTTATATAGATATGATGGAGGGGATAAGTGAGCATACAAAGCATTTCTGTTGAATATTCAATAAATAAGCAGCAATGCCCAACAGCTCTAATGATGCCCTTACCCATGCAGTTCAAAGCACACCGCTGAGTCTCTCAGACAAGCTTACAGTAACTGGTTGTTTTTGTTGATGGTGCCTCCAGTTCAGGAGTTCTCTCTCCAGATGTGTTTATACCCTGGCCAGCTTTGGCTCAGACCTGCACGTGTACACAGCTATGCACAGTCCTGTGAAAGACAGCAAGGCTGTTAGAGTTTGGTAGTGAAATCTGCTTTGGGTAATCTAGTGGATTAGTTTAAAACCAGTTTAAGTGGTGTTAACATGGTCTTAAACTGTTGACCATAGTTGAGTCAGGTTGCTTTTGTACTTAGTTCTTCTCATTAAAGCCAGGAACCTGAGATCACTGCAGCAATAGAGCTTAAGGCCCTTGTTTCTGCACTAAAGGTGGAGATTAAATTCCCTTTTGCAATGGTGGATCAGGTTCTGTTTGTTTTGCGGGCTTTTATGTTTGTAAGTTAGGTGAAAATACATTTGTTACTGTTTCAGCAGTTGTCTTCAACCACAAAGGCTTTGTAGCACATTCCAGAAAGGTTCCATCACTGATGTCAGGCTTGTACTCCATTTTTTCATACACACCATGAAAATTCTTTGGTATGCAGATGCTGCTTTGAAAGGGAAAGCCCTTGGAGTGTCTGGAAACATTTATGAAATGATAGATTAGATCTCTGAGTTTTACTTCTAGGAGAAAAGGAGTGTCTGTTTCTTGCTATGAAAAAATTTGCCTGTAGTTACTCATTTGGCTTATTTTTTAGTAACATTTTTAAGGAGGAGGTAGAATTGTTGAAGGTTAAACAGTCTTTGAGTGGGCTCCAAGTTATCACATGTTTAGACTGGATTAAAAAGAAGTTTAAAGTAATTGAAACATATTATGTGTTTGGGGATTTACTACTTGAGGCATCAGTCTTTTGAATACTGGGTAAAACTTTCAATTATTATTTGCTTCTGATAAATCTGAGCACAAAATGTTTGCTTTACTGCTACTTTTTGCCACAATGCTTGAAACACATCGTATATGTGTAGTAAACAGGTGTATCCCAGTGTGAGAATATCCCATTTTCATTTTAGAAATACTTGCAGGCATGTTAATATGCCTAAGTTGATCAAACTGATGAGCATTGTCCACCAGATAATTTTTTGAAGGGTATGGTAAAACTAGAAGCCATCAAAGTTAACTCACTATTTTAAAAAAAAGCATATCTAGAACTAGCAACTGCACCTGTTCGCTACCGTGACTGAGCTCCTGAAGAACAGGACTGTGTGTGCATGTATAAAATTGGCTTGGCAATATAATTGATTCCCAAAAAGCAGTAAAGTTTGTGGAATTCTTAAGTACTGTCAGTGGCAAATGAGATGAGAAACACTTGGAATGTTCACATGCTTTCTGTAAAGATGGCTGCATATTTTAGTTTCTCTGCAAGCTAGCCAAATCCTTGGCAATGGAGAACTGATAATAGCATTGCTCCAGAAAATTGAGGCATGCCATGGAGCCTTCTGCAGGCCTGCAGCTTTTACTTTCATTATTAGCAGAAAAAAGCATTTTCACCTTTTTTTTTTTTTAATAAAATTTTTCATAGAAAGCTTTGTGGAGATGTCTTGTTTTCAAGGAAGAATCCTGCCTTCTCTGATTTTTTCAGCTGTACTAACAAAAGATGACTTGTTACCCAAGATACCTGTTTGTACCTATGTGCCTTGCTCAGTGTAGCTCTGTGTTGGACTTAGTTTCATTCTGTATATCAAGGACTAAGAAAATGTTCCTCAGAAGGAATTGTATTCCTGGTAAGGATGTTTCTGTAGTTCAGATGGGGTGCAAAACCCCCTCAGTTCTCTGTGAATATAATTATCACTACCCTCAGGATAAACACTGCTCTGCCTTTTCTCCTTGTTTTCTCCTGAATATGTTTGCAGGAATTTACATGGGCTGTGTGGGAATTCACTTCTAGCAAATCCCTGCTACCACTGGACAAAACCCAGTAGTGTTTAGAAAATACTCAGCCTTGAAAAATGCTGAATTACGAGTGCCTTGGAGTGGTTATCAGGGCCCTGAACTAGCAGCTCTTATGCATGTGCTCACCTCTCAGCAGAAGCCTTGGCGTGTTTACATGCAGCAATTTTCATTCCATTTTTGTGCTTTTAATTAGGAAGATGCTTAAAACTGAATTTTTATCCTCTCAGTTCTCTCTTAGGAATTCTACTGCTCCCATATCTTATTTTGGTAAGAGTTGAGAATTCTTTTTTAATGATGCCTTTGATTTATTTCTTTGGTTGTTGTTTTTTTTTTCTCTCTTGAATTCTTCTCCTAGATTGATTCAGTTGAAAATTTGACTTTGTCTAATACTCCATCACGGGATGAAGATAGCAAGTCTCACCTCCATTCAAGATCAAGGTCTCCTTCTACAGCCAGTGAGATTGAACCAATTGAGGTACTTCAGTGCTGAAAGATACTTCTCTTTGTCTTTCTTTAGGAGTAACAGTTTCACTTGGATAAAAAATGACTGCTGCAAATCTTTTGTTTAGGATGAAGCTCACTCTTCTGCACCAGGACTATGTAGGACTTTGTAATAGCCTTCTGCACTACTGGTGAACTGTGTTTGGGGGAATGTTGCATTTCCTTTCACATATGGTTAATTGAATAGGGATGGGAACTATGAATCAATTATTAGTTATAGTCTTTCTTCATAACATACCC
This sequence comes from Edolisoma coerulescens, assembly GCA_013397115.1. Taxonomy (NCBI): domain Eukaryota; kingdom Metazoa; phylum Chordata; class Aves; order Passeriformes; family Campephagidae; genus Edolisoma; species Edolisoma coerulescens. The sequence continues at coordinate 1,288,299 of VWZW01000176.1, forward strand.
TCATTCATGAATATTTAAGAAATGTTGGCACAAAGACTATAATATAGTTTGTAAAAACACTCTTCGAAGCCCTGCTGGAAGTCTTGTTATTACAAAACGTTAGCCAGGCTCCACAACTATACTAATTTATCCTCTTTCCCTGTTAAAAAAATTAATTTTTTGGTTATTTTATATTAGAAAATATCCAGTCAAATGTTGAGGATAATGTGAAGTTGGTTTTGACATTAGGAGATGAATCTTGCTAAGAAATAAGATTTGTTTTTCTGAGTCCTGCATTAATCAGTTTGGTTTTGTGGCTTGGATGCTGGAGGATGGGGTGGGTGGGACAGCATAGTCTTTTTCCTTTATCCAGACTTTCTTTGATAGTGTGTTCTTGATGTCTGATTGATCCTTTGGGGACTCTGTTCAGGTTACAGATCATCCTCCCCGTTCAGTTCACACACCGACCATGAGGACAGCGTATATTGGCTCGGGACTCTCGGCACCAAAGGTATCCTGTCAAGCATTCACACACGTTCTGTGCAGCAAGGGGGACGTGCCACTCCTGGGCTACAGCTTCAGGAGAGCTGTTATCACACTGACCTCACCAGGACTGCCTAGAAGGGATGTTTATGTGCAAGCTGGTTGCTTTCTAAAATTAAAAACCCTTCATTCTTACGTTATGGGGTGTGACAAGCTGCACTAGGAATTTCACTGCAGCAGTACACCGGTGTTTGATTGTAGGAAAAACAGTAGTTTGGATTTAGATAAATGAGCCAGCATGGGAAGAAAGGAAAGTGCCATCCTAGGAAGAGAGTGTTTTCAGACCTGTGTCTAGCCAACATAGCTCCGCTCTTTGCATACAATAAATGATTAGCATGCCTATGTGCTAATTAGATGCTTATTCTTGAGAAAAGGCAAAGAGTAACCCTAAAAAGGAAACCACAGATTTGCCTGTTTTTAAGCGGTGTAGAGTGAGCACTGCAGGCAGCACTCCAGCACCGGGCTGGAAGAAGGATTACCAGTTTTTCTGTCTTTTGGCTTTTACCTGCATAAATACTGATTTTCCATCAGTTGTTGAAATCATTTTGCTGTTGCCGAATAAGCCAGTGTATGCTAATTCCCAGTGGATTATGTCTGTTCAAGCAAATGAAGAATAAATACAAGCTATTAAAGAAGAATTTTCTTGTAAAAGTTTTGAAAGTGACTCGACGGTTTAGGAATCTTCCGTATATTTAAAAATGACAATTTTTCCTGCAACAATTAATAATAAAATAAGTAAGCTTTTCCAATAGATCTGTTTCTCTGCTTTGATAAATTGCAAAGTAGCAGAAGATTCATTTGTGCAAAGGAAAGCTAAAAAGTTTGAGCAGACAGTGTTCTGTTGGCAGCATCTTAGTAGATCAATTAAAAAAATACTGTAAGTGCACTTGGAATCATGTGAAACAGATTTTACTGCGCACGTAATTTAATTTTTGTAAACATTTTGCTCAGTAAGTAATGACTTGCTTTATAATTTATTGTGTCCCCTAAAGAACCTTCTTACTTTCTGATTGCATCAGTTTTTGAAGCTGGGTGTTGTTTCCCTGCAAGTCTCAAAACAGAACATTCTTCTGTGGACAGAAAGCTGCCGTTGTAACAGTAAAGCTGTCATTAAATATGGATAAGTTTGAGCCCTTAGCTGTGATATCTTATGCTCTGAAAAACAGGAAAGTGAGCAAAATTTCAACATTTTAACAGACTACTCTTCAGAGTAGTCTGCAGAATTGTCTTATTTCAGATCACGTACACAATCAGGATTTTTTGGACAGTCTTTGCATTCACCGTGTGCTCTGGCCTTTCCCCCCAGTAGTTACTTCACTGGGAGTTTTCATAGGCAAGCAGAGCAGCTTCCTGGATTTTATATAAGGCCATCTGTGAATCATCCTGCCACAGTACGTAGGCATTTATCCTTTATATAGCAGCATCAGCACGGCCATCCTTGAGGAGAGAGAGAGAATTAAACCACTTACTCATGTACTCTGTGTTCCCAAGGAATAACAGGAAGAGAAACCCATTCAGAACCAGCTTCATCTATCAACTTCAGCCCTTGCCTTTAAATTGGGTGTTCTGAAATTGCCTCTGCCGAACTCCATAAAAGAGAGCTCTCTCAGGGTTTTTTGGCATAAAATCTAAAATGCTGGAAAAGTTTGCTGTTCTTCTTTTAACTAAGGCAATACTTCTTACAGAGGAGCACTGAATTTGCACCTTAGAAAATACTCTTATGGGTTGACCTGGGCTGACAGTCAGGTGCCCACCAAGCACATGCTTAAACACGTTCATCTTCTGGAGTGTAATAGAATCATTTTGGCAGCTTTCCCGTCTGCAATGGAAGCAAACTCATGTTCTGAGACAGGGTCCAGTTTCCATGGCTTTGTTTACAGAGGATGCTTTAAATTATCAACAGCGAGAACTGATAAGGAATTTTTTTCAGCCCCTATGCTAGGAGCTCAGATCTCATTCCAGCAAAGACAAACAAGCTGCCTTAATAAATGCACCTATGCACTCTTGTCTGTGAAAGAAATAACTGTTCTTCAGAAGTTTAACAGGTGTTAAGATCCTTGTCTGCTCTTTTCACAGCCTAAAGCCCACCAGTTTGTAGTGAAATCATTCAACACACCAACGAAATGCAATCAGTGCACATCCCTGATGGTTGGTCTGATACGACAGGGCTGTACTTGTGAAGGTAAGCACTTGGGAAGGCACAACCAAGTGTGAACTGAAGTTCTTACAGATGCAGATGGCACAGTAAGTGTTGTAGTGGGCGATGCAGGAGTCTTCTGCTTCTATTTTGAATAACAGTATATTCTCATGCTTCAGTCTTTTAACAGTAGAAGCCAAACACTTTGAATATCCTTCATAACAGATTGCCCAGTTATCTGGGGACACTCTTATTCCAGTTGGTGGTAGAAGAGCTTAGTTCAGTTTACTCAAAATAGCAATAAGGAGCCACAGTGAGTGGTCAAGTTTATTGACAGCAGCTTTGCTTTATGTTGCAGGGCAAAATTTAAGACATCTATTCTGACTTATTCCAGAAAGAAGCAAAATTGATACTGAATGGAAGTTATTCTTGTTAGTATTGCACAGAATGACTCTTATTATTTAGAGGATGTTCCAGTTTTTTGTTTGCTAGTAGATTGGGGCCTAGAGGACATCACAGAGATTATTTTAGGCGCTTTCTTATCTGGATGAAACCAGGTGTATCCATAAACTATCTGAAAAATAGAAATTCAGGATTTAGAGCAGATAAAAGCATGAACTGCTGCTGTGTGCAGACACTTATTTCTGTCTGTAGCAAAGTTCAGTGAGATTATTCAGATGCTAGTCAGAAAAAGAAAGGGGATTTCTTTGTAAATCTCATCATCACTATCACAACTTCTGCATTGCACAAGAAATAACCATCAAAGCTTTTTGTTTCTTCTCCTCCTCACAAGTGTGTGGATTCTCTTGCCACGTGACCTGTGCAGACAAGGCTCCTGCAGTGTGTCCAATCCCTCCTGAACAGACTAAGGGACCCTTGGGAATAGATCCACAGAAAGGCATAGGAACAGCTTATGAAGGACACGTCCGAGTAAGTATTAGGTAGCTGCATTTGGGGCACTTGCATGAAATTCATGGTTTTCTAGAGATGGAATTGCTTTGAATATTGTGGGGGATAGATTCAATTACATCTTAGGGTAGCAGTCTGGAAACTAAGACTTAAATTTTCACAAAGCAACTCTTAGCATTGTCAGCAGTGATCCTCTCTCCATCTCTGTTGGTCAGTGTGCTTTGGGTTGGTCTTGTATAGTCCCATCTCTAGAGATCAAATCATCTTCCAGGCCCTGTGAGTTTTTCAGTCTTTCTGCTGGTGCTGTCTATGGTCATTGGTGTGGATATTTGCACAGAAGTACTGAAAGACTTACTCAGCATAGTTTTGGCCATATTCCTGTGCCCAGCTAGAGATAGGTTTCTTTCTCTGTATTTGTTAATACAGCTCTGAATGAATTTGTGAAATAAGGAAAAAGAATCTGTGGTGCTATTAATTTATTAAATAATACATTGTCTGTGTGTCTGTGTTTGTTGGTCTTAGTGCTCCTGGGCTGTTGCTTATGTTGCTGAATGTCAATCACTGAATAAGAATTTCCCAGCCCAGATGAGCAAATTGGGTTTTGTGCTGTTTGATTTTTTGATTGCATCTTAACTTACAGAGAGTTGATCAGAATTTATTTTTCTAAAGGTCCCAAAGCCAGCTGGAGTAAAGAAAGGTTGGCAGAGAGCACTGGCAGTGATCTGTGATTTTAAACTCTTCCTGTATGATGTAGCAGAAGGAAAAGCATCTCAGCCCAGCGTGGTAGTGAGTCAGGTCATAGACATGAGGTAAGCTGTTTGGTGCTGCTGGGGGCTTTGCAGAGGCACTGGGAGGTTTTGTTCTGCTTTTCCTTTTTGTTGAATCAGTAAGCAAGCCCCAGAGCTTTTATGGAACCCTGTAATCCATGTTGAAAGCCGCTAATTTTCTGGGATAAAAAAATAGAATAGCAGTTAGCAGTTATTTGGAGTTAGCCTGAACTACATTCGTTTGTTCCTGTGTGGATGTTTAAACTTCCATTACAGCATCACATGCAAAGAGCATCTGTTCAGCTGTGTGGAAGATCTGGAAGGAATAAAGAATGAAAAATAACATGATTTGGGGCTTTTGAATAGAGTTTTGAAAGTCAGATAAAACTTTGTTGCAGGATAAAACTATTACAATTTTTGGTTCAGAAGGGCTGAGTGGTTTATTCTCACTGTCTTCACTGTTACTGAGATAATACCAGCCTCACTGAAGGCTGAGAACATTTAACATAGCAACTAAGTAAAACTTGTCTCTGATCTAGGTTAGTTCATCCAAGAAGTCCCAAACAGCTGTAGGTTATAGCTTCTAGTGAGTTTGGATTTTTATGAAAGAGTTGAGAGAGGTGTTCTTGGTTCCACTTATTTTTTAAGTTGGACTTTTTTCTTCAAAGGTTTTAATTTATACAGATTAAAATCAGTTACAGAACATCTGAATAGATTTACCTCCGTCAGCATTTACCAGGAATTAATTATGCAACCTTGCATTTTTAAATTTCATCTGCAGATACAGAGGAAAGGATAATTTTAAAAATTAGATCTCAGTGCCGACTTACTCTGTCCTTCACTAAACAAGGCTATTGGAAAAGTAAAAACCAAACATACAGATTTTGCTCATTAACTTTTTTTCCAATTATGTTCATGGTTTCCATAAGGGATGAAGAATTCTCAGTGAGTTCTGTCTTGGCCTCAGATGTCATCCATGCAAATCGAAAAGATATCCCCTGTATCTTTAGGGTAAGTGTTACATCCTGACCCTACTAACCCAGACGTGCAGGGTTTCACAGGGTGATGTGTGGTGTGCATTCACTGACAGCTTGCCAGTATTTAATTTCCTTGGCAAGTTCTGCCCATGTGGTATCCATGGCAGCAGCAGCAGTGCATAGGGATCTGTACATGTATCATTTCTGGGGTAAAAATAGCACTGGTACATTTAGACAAACTCCCATCTCCATGTGGGTTGTGTTTTTTAATCTTCACAATAAGATGTATTTTTCTCTACTTCCTCTTAGTCATTTGAAAGTCTTTTGTTCATCATGACCTCGTATATTTTCATTTCCTCAAGTTGCCCTCTGCTTCTCAATTTAACTGACTGGGTTATTGCTGAAGTCTTTATTTTATATACTTGTTTTTACATATGCATTGGATACCTGAAACTCCCATTCATCAGATAGTCAGTACAGAAATTTAGTGCAAAATGCTCATCAAAATTTATGTCTAGTATCTGGTGTCAGGCTTTTGCCATCATTGGCTTATTCTAATATTCTTATTTTTATTAGATATTCTATTAAAGCTTTGACCTCAGTGAAATCTCCTTGATGTCTTATCAATTCCACTATCATTTCTTTACTGTGCCTTTGTATTTTACTCCTTGTTTTTCTAGTTTTTAGACTGCTCATCACTCAGTGTGCTGAGAGGAGATAAAACCTGCAAAAGGGGCTTTCAGTTTTATCCATAATAGCTGTATCAAATGCATCAAAAGGATCACAGAGCATTCTTTCAATAAAAACCATTCCTATTGCATTGAGTTATTAATGAAATCTATAGCTCTTAAAAATACAAAAAGCTTTATAAAAATGCTTTTTGTTATAAAATTGGTGTGAGAAACAATTGACTACCTCATTTAGAGCAGACATTCGTGAATTATAAAATAAATACAAGTGCATTTAAAATAAAGCCAACATTTCCTCTGTTTAAGTTATTCACATCTGCAGGTTTTTCTGCTGTGTGTTCTTGATTAAGATAAGAGTGTTTTCTATTAACTAAAGAGAAATTTTTGCTTCCTTAATTCAGACAGCTAATTAAAAGGGCACTTACAGGCATCTGATTCCCTTGTAAAAATGATCATGAGGAAATCATTTATCACTTGTGACCTTAAAATATGTTTTCATTTTTTTACAGGTTACAGCCTCCCAGCTGTCTGCATCCAGTAACAAGTGTTCCATCCTGATTCTAGCAGACGGTGAGAATGAAAAAAGCAAGTGGGTGGGCGTGCTGAACGAGTTGCATAGGATCTTGAAGAAGAACAAACTCAAAGACCGCTCAGTCTATGTTCCCAAAGAAGCTTATGACAGCACCTTGCCCCTCATCAAAACGACACAGTCAGCAGCAATCATAGGTATGGAATGAGTAAGAAGAAAGCTCTAAGAAAAATGGGTGTGCTAAAAGCATGAGTTTTTAGAAAAAAAATGTGTTAGATGGTTATCTACTAAATAGAGAGTAATATGTAGTTGTTATATCTCATATGGAAATGTGTATGGGCCTAAGAGAAAAGTGCAATTCACTACCCAGTACTTTTGTCAGGTCTTTTAAGAGTATTCCCTCTTCACTCATATTCATAATCATGAATAATTCACCAGTATTCATAGTTATGAATAAGTTTGACTGAGAATTGGACATTTCTCTTGTTATTCTGTAAATATAATTCCCTAACTGGGCAAAATTAGCACTATAGAATCGATGTAAATCACTCACTTCACAAAATCTGCTGGTGGGAACACAGAGAAGTTGTAAGATCAGAGAATGAATTTAGTCATTTTAAATAGTACTACATAAAATATGTTAAACACTGATTATTTAAATTATTTCAATGTAATAAGATAGTTACTTCAAAGCTGGTGTTAGACTTAAGTTCTCTGAATGGCTTGTTAAAAATTATGTTTCTAGCTGCTACTTCAACTAACAGGAGAAAAGGGAAAAGACCTCTTTTTTCAGAAATCTGAAAGATTGGGAGGTTGCCAATTTTTTTAAATACATGAATATATTAGGTTTGGTTTTATATACAGTTATTTCAATATATTAAAAAACTGTCTCTGTAAATGAGGATTATCGCTATTGTTGAAGTGATTCCTAAAGTACGTCCAAAGGAAAATAACCCTTTTTTTTTTTCTTAATGTCACAGACCATGAAAGAATAGCTCTGGGGAATGAAGAAGGGTTGTTTGTTGTGCATGTCACCAAAGACGGTAAGAAATTAGGAACTGATAATAATTTCCTCAATACTAAATCATCTTTTTCTTATTCAATATCCTCGGATTTAATTTCTCATGATTTACTACATTATCAGCTGGACAGCTCCATGAGAGACCAGAAGGTGTTCTGTGTGTTTTCTGGTTTGAGTGTCCTCTCCAATAACAAAAATACAGCATTTGGAATGCAGTTGAAGGTTTTTTTCCCTTTTGGAAATGGGCTCAATACTGATTTCAGACCAGGTTGCTCAGGACTTTATCCAGTTGGGTCTTGGGCATCCCCAAGGACACAGGTTCCATGATCTCTCTGGATTGCCTGTTGCAAATTATTCTCACAATGAAACACTTCTTTCGTATATTCAGTAGGAACCACCCTCATTTCAGTTTCCTGCTGTGCACCTCAGTAAGAATCGTGGCTGAATCCTTTGTGTGACCTCCTCCTTGGTACTGGAAATGAAAACTTCAGTGCAGTATTGCAAGATGTAATAACAGATGGCCCAAGTTAATTCAACAGATGACATGTTTAATTGTATGTTTCAGCTCCTTGAGGCTTTTCCTTTACTCAGTAGTTTGTGGCTATAGACTGTTCTTGAAATGAATACTGAAATAATACAGTAGTTGTTACTGCATCAGATCTGCTCCTCCCATTTCTGATGAGGAAAAGCCAAAGGTCTATCCAGAATTGCCACGTCTGGTATTATTAAAATACGAGTTCTGATTTCTGTACTTTTTAATATTGCAGGGAAGCAATAAAGGGGATTTCTCGGGTTTCTTTCCTAGTTCATCTTTACATGTTATAATCAATTCACACTTCACCATTACTTACTTGGATTTGTTGGGGGGGGTGTGTGTTTTGTTTTTTGTTTCAGAGATTATCCGTGTTGGTGACAACAAGAAGGTTCATCAGATTGAGCTGATCCCGAGCGAGCAGCTCATTGCAGTAATCTCAGGGCGGAACCGTCACGTGCGGCTCTTCCCCATGGCCGCCCTGGATGGGAGGGAGACTGAGTTCTATAAGCTGGCAGAGACCAAAGGCTGCCAGTCAATAGTTTCTGGACACGTGCGCCACGGAGCTCTCACCTGCCTGTGTGTAGCCATGAAAAGGCAGGTCCTCTGTTACGAACTCAATCAGAGTAAGACGCGCCACAAAAAGATCAAGGAGATCCAGGTGCAGGGCAACGTCCAGTGGATGTCCATCTTCAGTGACCGTCTCTGTGTGGGCTACCAGTCAGGTTTCTTAAAATACCCCCTTCATGGAGAGGGCAGCCCCTACAGCCTGCTCCACCCGGACGACCACACGCTCTCATTTATCTCACAGCAGCCAACCGATGCCATCTGTGCAGTCGAGATCTCAAATAAAGAATACCTGCTGTGTTTTAGCAGCGTCGGGGTTTACGTCGACTGCCAGGGCCGAAGATCCAGACAACAAGAGTTGATGTGGCCCGCAACTCCATCTTCTTGCTGTGAGTTGTGCTCTCTGTGTGTGTCCGTGTCTTTGGTGCTGTCCACTGAACTGATCTCTGCTTGTATTGATATCCACAGGAGGTGAAGTTCAGGGCTAATTACCTGACAGGTTAATGAATGCTCTCAGCTCCTGTCACCATTTTTAATCTAGTCAGAGGGTTTAATCCTCATTTATGTTAGTTTTAACAACTCTGGCATTGATCTACAGTGCTGGAACACAAGAGAGAAATCGTGAGTCAGGATTTCTAACTCTAAAACAGCCAAAAGCTTCAGGTTCAACAGAGGCTAACAGGAACTTTACGTATTCACAACCAGCAATGCTGGACTGTTGTTATTTAAAGTCTTGGAATGGGTTTGTACTTTGGCTCAGCTTTGTGGTTCCAACTTTATTCATGCTGAGAGTCATCAGGATCTGGTAGTTTGACTTGCTTTTATCTAATGGTATTTATTCCTACTTACTAGTCTGTTTTGTCTTTTCTTTATTTGTTCATTCTTTCTTCGTCAGCAGTTTTTTTCAGTAACCTTCTTATTCATCTCCTCTCTGCTTTTTCAAAAAGTCACTTTTTAAGTTTCTCTCCTGTCTCTCTCTTCCCTTCCAAAAAACAATGCATAGCAGGCAATATAAAAAAATACATTTCATAACCTTAAGGAAAAATACTGTAGTTTTTCAAGATTTTCATTTCCACCAAGGTCTGTTAAGCATTTATTACACGTTATTTCAAAGCTGGGACTTTATCTCTGTGACAGTTGCAGGGGAAAAAAACCAGCCTGAATGTCTGTCTTCTTCTTTTTAATGTGTTTCTGAATGCAGATCAAGATTAGCCAGATCTGCACTCAGAGTAGTGAATGAGCCCAGTTTCTGTAGGTTTTTAGAATAGTCTGCCTTCTTACCTCACTCTGGCAGCAGTCCAGTCACACTGCAGAGGAGAGGAATATTTCACCTTGTTTGAGTGAAGGCCCTTCTGAGTGTGGAAGGAGCAACTTTTACAGGGTGTTTGTCACTTCTGGTTTTCAAGCAATTTTAAGCAGTTGGTTACAGTGGGCTCAGATGATGAATGAATCAAAACAAAAGATTTTATGATAGATTGAGAAATGGATATTTTTCACGTTTAGTTCATCTATAATGGCCGTTTATTATTTGTGACAGTTTTTTGATTGCCTTAAATGAAGTGATTTGATGTGACTCCAACTCAGAATGGAGGTACCTTTTATAGCAAAAGCTGTTACATTTAAACACAACTTGGATGCTGTTTTAGTCTTGGCAGACCATGGCAGTCTTGTTGCCGACATGGAAATACTGAATTCTCCTTTAGAAATGTTCCCAGTGAAACGAATTTCATCCTGGGGAAATGTGCCAGATAAGTAGCAGAAGATTTCTCTTCACAATGCAGAAAATGAGAAGGGAGAATTAAAGCTAAGGAATCATGACTTTTATGACTGTGTCATGGTGCTTAGTTCCAAGTGATGCTCATTTAGAGCATAGTCCAGACTCAGAGCTCAGTTCATTCAAGTGACACTTATTAAATGGAGCAGTGTATTTTCCTACCACATCATTTACAATATGTGAGCTCTTATTAAAAATGGGGCTTTTAGGAGACAGAAACCTTTGAAATACATCAGTATTTGGCAGAGTAAACCATAATCTCTTACAATTCATAAAGAATTAGGTTTTCAGCAAAGTTGAAAGCAAAGTCATGGAGGTTCTAAGTTTTTAGGTGGTGCTGGTTTGCCTTCAGAATAAGTTTTTTGGTCATTTTGGAGTTAAAGCACATTTTTCAAAGCTGCTTGTTGGATCATGGAGCACTGGTTTTGTTTTATTAAATAAATATGGTTAAACTGTAAGAAATTGTCTAAAAGCACATGACACAATACCTCATCATTCCCTCCCAGGTTACAATGCACCATACCTCTCTGTGTACAGTGAAAATGCAATTGATATCTTTGACGTGAACTCCATGGAGTGGATCCAAACTATTCCTCTCAAAAAGGTAACTTCCCGTTTCAGGATGGGCCAAGGAATATCTCCAGACTCAATAGTGCTTTAGAAGCTGCTTGTGGAAACATAATTGAACTACAAGAAGAGCTACTGCAAGGAAACTTGTGCATTTTTTTGGAAATAGAAGATACAAAATGTGTTTTTTCGTGTGGTTACGCTATATTAGATGAATGGTCGATCTGGAGCATGTGACTATGTTAGATTTACTGATACTGTTGTAATAATGAGAGGAATTTCTTGGTATTAATTGCGTATGGCTTCATTAGGACTGGTTGTGTCTATGTTATTGCCAGAGGATGGTGGATGTTAAGATAATTAAACACGCCTTCAAAAATCTCTCTCCTGCTGCTTGAGAATACAGTGGACAGGGTTAGAACATTTTGTTTCAACCAGTAGAAATACCAAAACCAGGACGATGTCAGGTTTGGATCTCTTATCAAAAGGAAGATGTTTCTGAAAAATGACACTTCCTTGGTATTTAGAAGGTGTTTGCTCAGCTGTATTTGGAAAGAAAAAAGAAAAGTCAGTTTTTTCCCTGTGGTTTAGACTGACTTCAGCTTTGTATCAGGGTCAACACAATCCCTTTACTGGCATTCTAGTGGCATAGAGCTGCAGGACTTTGTCCCCATGATCTTGTGTTGGTCATTCAGTCTCTCTGCATGTCAATTTCCCACGTCAGCGGCAGACCAGGATATTCTGGCAGTGCTGTGAGGATACGTAATGCAAAGATCAAGGTGCTCAGCTATTAACCATCTTAAGGAGAGATGAATCTGGACTTTCATGGGAAAGTTCTTTCTGGTGTCCAAACTTTGAGTTATTAAGCAGTTGAAGCATTTTTTTCCTACACAGTAGAATGTGATTTAGTACTTTGATTAGCATTTGGCTCAAGACTTCCCTTTTAATGGATGAAGCTACGTTCAGCAAACAAAATGACTACACTTAGGAGTCTCAAAAATGGCCATTTGTTATGAAGAGCCTGTTTCTAACACAATTTACAGACTCAGAGTGTGGAATGCTTCTCTCATTTTTATGTTGGAAATCGCGAATACCAGTAGGTTTTAGCAAGCTGTGTGTGCTTTTATCAAGCTGCAGAGCATTATTGCGACATGGCACTAACAAAAAGTAAAACCTCAGCTTATTGCTTTGAACACCTGATAGAAAAAATTGAGTTGATACATGAAGTGGACTTCTAACAGAACTATTCATTTAAATGCTGGAAGGATTTAAAGTGGATCTTGAAGTGGAATTTTAGGTAACCCCCTCTGTACGCATTCTCAAAAAAAAAAAAGTTTAAAATTGTATTGAACTCTTCTTTATGGCTTTAATGACTTGGAATTGTTACTCTTGAGAGTATTAAAAGGATTGTTTTTCTGTGTTTCAGGTACGACCCTTGAATACAGAAGGATCACTAAACCTTTTAGGCCTGGAGACAGTCAGATTAATATATTTCAAAAACAAAATGGCAGGTAAGTAAAGAGAAGCCAGTTTTCATCATGCAAATTTTTGTTTAAAAAGAGTGTTTTTCTTTGCCTGCATGTGGCTTTGCAGAAAGGGATCTCTCAAACGTCTGTGTGCTTGTCGACTTGGGAAAAAGCCAAAGCTTGTGGATTCCACAGTGATTGCAATGGTGTCTGTTCTCTGAACTTTTTTTTTTCCTTTTGAATATTCAATGAAGACTTGAATGAAGACTGGAACTAGAAAATTGAATGACTAGACATTCCCTCTAAATGTGGGATCACCTGCTAGAACGCTGCCTAAAAAAGCCTGCACAATTAAAGTCTTTAGTAGTCATTTTGGCAGAACTAGATTAAAATCAATACTATATTTAACCTAAACAAATGTTTCCCAAGCATTTTAAAGTGATATGGCATATTCATAACTTAGTATTAGGGCCAGCTATGACTGTGTGCCACAATTTTAACTTCAAAAATCTACTTTTGTTATGAGTCTTTCTGACTTTTTTTACTTTTTAGAGCCCATTTCATAAGCATGCTCCTGAGGCATTTCCTTTAACTTTTGTTTAACCTCTTCGGTGGTTTCAACAACCAAAAGCTATAAATTTTAGTTAACAACTTTCTGAAAACAGTGGAAATAAACACTCTAGAAAAATATACTGCTGCTGGCAGTGTTTCAGTGCTTATTTAAATTGCCAGCAAATTAGTATGAAAGGAATGGCAGTGGTAGAGAGGAGCAATATGCTGGAAGTATGTATAGAGAATTTTCAAGTCTAACAAAGACTGAACATTATAGTTGATCTTAAGGAAAGAAGAGATTTGAGTTCCATACAAAAACTGTTTCGTCAGTGAGCAGTAGCTTATTAAGTGTCACTTTAGTCTCCATATGTATAAAATAAGACAGAGCAGTTGCAGAGTTCATTCAAAGTCACACAGCTGTTGTATGATTATCACTGTTTTCCTTTTCATCTCTTTATTAAAGATGCCTTGGCCAGATGTACATGTGTGGAAAAAATCTTCCCTTTTCCCACAGTTGCACCAAAATACATCAATGTTCAAACATTTCAAAAGCAGTAGTCTCTTTGGAGCAGGGAATGAATGAAAGAGAATCTTGCACTGGGTTTCCAGACAGCTGGCAGAACAAGACTGTTCTAGTGATTTTCAGTGAGAACTGCCAAGGGAATTTTGATGCAAGACTGAGATTCCCTTCCTGCTCACCTAAATGTTTCTTTCAAAGAATGCATCAGAGGTGTTTTGAGAACACAGGTATGGCAGCTTGTGTGTGAAGAAGAGTTAAATCTGTTGTTATTTAACACAGCAGTGGATAGCGGCCGAGAAAACCCATAAACCAAAGGTTTGTTCAGGTTTGATGGGAAAGGGGCGGTGTCCAACACTAGCAAGAGCAGAGGTGGAAAGTGTGTTGAAAGTCAAGATTCCATGAAAGCCTAATGAACTGCCCCAGTGCATCACCCTATTTGTGCTGATTGCAGAGGGGGATGAGCTGGTGGTGCCTGAGACGTCAGACAACAGCCGGAAGCAGATGGTGCGGAACATCAACAACAAGCGGCGCTATTCCTTCCGCGTGCCCGAGGAGGAGAGGATGCAGCAGAGGAGGTCGGTATTCCACCTGTACTTGTCTTCTGTCCATGCCTGTAGGCCCTGAAGGACGCTGACTGATGCCAGGGTCGTGCTTCATGTGTGGCTTCCTGGAGTGCCCGTTCGGGTGTTCCTGTCTCTTCTCTACCCTGTAAATCCTCGGTGTTTGATTTGTGTAAATACCAGTTTGGCTGTGGATATGCACTGGATGCACAATTAGTTCAGATTAATTATGTGAAACGGCTGTAATTTGGAATGCATGTCTCCACGTACTGCATGCAGGTGCATAGGTGTGCACATACACTGTGTATATATAAAGATCTCTAATAAACACTTTGCAAAAGGAGATTACATTGCTAACTATGCATATGGATTAATTACTCTCAGACTCTGGTTCTGCTTTTCTTTCTGAAGGAGGTTCTGCTCTCAGCATTCCAGGACATCTGCATCTTTGATTTATAGATTTAACTACATAAAGTTTCTATAAAGCTCACAAAACTCACCTCTTCAGGGGACACAGGACTTCAGGGTGTATTTCTATTAGGAGTGTTTAGCAGGTTACAAATACTTTCCCAAATGGCAACAAAAACAGGTCTGCACTACTTGCAGTGTTCCCAGAGGACGATATTGACCATTTGCTGTCACTCACTAGAAGTGTCCTGCTACTGTGCTAAGCCACACTCCAAGAACTCAGTATTTCACTTTTCTAATTTCCAACGTCTTGCACCATTGCTTGGCTCCCAGCTTGTCTTTCTTTTTGACTCTAAGGAAAGTAACAACTGTATGCAGTGGAGATAAAATTCCAGTTCTTGTCCTTGCCTTTTCTGAGTTGATTGACGTTTGGTCTCTTTAAAATTTTATTTATTCTGAGTTCTGAAATGCATCCTTGCCATTTTGAAGAGCTTTTAATTCTGACCACAGACTGAGAAAGGTACTGCTGTAATACTTTAATTCTACTTTCATATTTTATACTTCATTTTCATCTCCAGTTTGTAATGTATCGCAAGTAAGTTTGGCTTTTACTCATCTTACAGAGCTTTTTATCAGCTCATTCTCTGAATGTTGGTAACTACTGGGCATGGGCTGTTAGCCTCCAAACAGCATTCTTTTCTCCTGGCCCCTTGCCTTCTCTTCAAGCTGGAAGCTTCTCCACACCAGTACTGACAGCAGGGGTTTCTCACTGTTGACGTGGTTAAATAGAGTCATAGAATCATGGAGTTGTTTAGGTTGGAAAAGTGGTTAATTTCCATTTTCAAATAGCTGATAAAGCTGTACCTGTTTTATAAATGCCCATCCTCACCTCCGAGGAAATCCCTAAACAAAGTATCTTCTCTTCCAGGGAGATGCTACGCGATCCAGAAATGAGAAATAAGTTAATTTCTAACCCAACTAATTTTAACCACATAGCACATATGGGTCCAGGAGATGGCATACAGATTCTCAAAGACCTCCCAATGGTAAGTACAAAAGGACATGTGAGAGTGACTGACTGCTGCAGAGGCTGCAAATAAGTGAGAGAAAAACAAGTACGGTTTTAATGTGTAATCCGTGACGTATTTCCTATCAGGAACAGTGTAACAAGGGAAATGGAGCTAAACATGCTCTGCTGTGTGTAATAAAATTTAATCAAGGAGGATGACAGGCATTGAGTGGAGGAGAAGAGGAGGAGTGCCTAATGCCTCTGGAGTTTTAAGACAGGTTGGCCTCGTGATGTTAATGATAATTTTTATGACCCATATGAAGGGGCAAAATTTTGTTGATTTGAGCCTGTGCTCTTTGTGGGTGTGGAAAGAGAAATTCCTTTCTCCGTGAACTGTAGTTCAATTCCTTTTTTCTCCTCCCATCTTTAGCACCAGCTTCACCTGTCTCTTCACAGCCTGTTTTTCCTGTAGCAATTCAATAATGTGTACTGCCTGAATTTCTTTCCATGCCAGACGTGCTGTTTTTCCTGTTCTCTCCAAATGAAGTAGTCTCAGTGAAACAGAACTTCTTGCATAAAAACTAACCTTTTAAGTTGAAAAAAGAAAACATGTAATAGCACGTGTTCATTTCCATAAAACCTCACAAAGGAAATACTTGGAAGTTACTGAAATTTGTAATGATCTGAAGCCTTATTAATACTTTGCTCATAAAGAAGTACTATACTGCTTGCTTCAAGCCACCTTGAGCATCTTTTGTGTGTCTATGTGTTCTGTATTGTTTTCTAAGCACATCCCCAGAGACACAGATGTGATTCAGAAGATGCTAATTAGCACTGTGAGAAAGATGAGATGTTATGATAAAAACAGATGAGATTTGTTCCAGCGTAAGACTCAGGCATTAGCACAGAACTGCTGTCTAAAATGGTCATCATTTCTACTTGGAGTTTGTGCAGAAAGCAGGAGTAGATGCTGAAATTGGGATTTCCTGATGCTGAAAAGTGCAAAGGAAACAACAATAAGACTGGAAAACAAAGTGCACCATGCAATTGCACTATTTTAGGAATTTAGGAGCATAATCTCTGGTCTTTGGGTACTCATTTTACCTCACTTTTGCAGCAAATGGTGCTTTTATGTTACACTTGACTGTGAAGTCTGCACTTTGATTTATTTTAAAGCTCGTATTAGACACACTCTGAGAAGCCTCTCAATAACAAATATATTCAGTGTAATGAGAAAATAACAGTACTGTATGTGTGTATTTTTATAAATTATAATCATTTTTATAAATGAACGCATAATGAAGCAACTGTTTCTAGAAAACACATGAGAAATCCAAGAGATGTTGGCAGGTAGTGTTTATCTTACCTGGATACAAGATTTCATGTGTCTAATGTTAGACAAAGAATGGTAATTTGCTTCAGGGCAAGATGTAGATGAGAGCCTTTCTTCTTTTCTCCATTTCTGGTAAATTCTTTAAAATATTTGTGCCTCTTCTCAAGCAGAGAAAATAATCTGCTACCTCCATAGGTAGAGCAAAAGTCATCCCGTGTCACACCATCAGTAGCTGAAAGTTCCTGGCAGTCAAAAGCTGCAAGGACTCTTAATCAATGCCCACATCTGACAAGTGTAAAACAAGGAACGGTTCTATCTATAGAAGGGGATTTTCTGCATCATTTCTTCAGCAATGCTATCTCTCAGTGGCTTTCAGCTTTGAATCCATTCTAGTTGCACTTGCCTTGTATTAGCTCAAAGGTCCTGCTTTAAGTTAGGACTGGTACTCTGTTATTACTAATCAATATGGTGTTTTGAAAAAAATTCATGAGTCACTTTCCACACTTAAAAGTGATGAGAAGAATTAGAAAATGTGTACAGTATACAATTGATTACTGCAGCTTCTTTTTTAGAAGTTATTATTAAAACCTCCTTTTTGCAAGTAAGTATCAATCTTAATGCTGGGAGATGTGACTGCAGACAAAGCAAATTTGTTGTGTATTTTTCCATCAGTTCCTTGCAATGTCATGTTGTATTTGTATTTCTAACTTAAATGGTACAGAATTGCATCAAGCACGGGACTTGAAAGTGTGTGAATTTGAAAATTTAACTTGAAATTAGGAAATAAATGTTCTGTGAAGAGCTGCTTCAGTCCAGGCACCTTTTCCAGCAGCTTCCTGTAAGGTATTTGCCTGGACTGAGTTTTCATTTAATCTGTTCCAGACTAAGAACTTTTATTTCTCAGGCACAAGAATAGAAGACAAGGAGTTGTGTGGGCATTCAAAGTTATGTATTGAGTCTAATGTTTTATTGGAAAGAAATTTAGAATCAGAAGAGGGCATGGAAACAGAGAAGTTTCCTGGAGAATCAGTACACAGGGTAAAGAATAATCATCCAGCCCTGTGTACAGTTCATCTGTATGGTGGTTCCTTTTCCAGGATGTGGAATTATTTCAGCAGTTTCATACCTTATTCCAAAAAGGTGGAAAGCTGGGGGATTTCTGTGCTGCTTAGCATGTGTCCTGATTTTGCAGCTGGAACACCTTCTTTGTATTTTTTTAATAGATTAGCATGGTTCATAAGACAAGGTATTTATTTTTAACAAACTATGGGAAAGATCGCAGCGTTTTACTTTGGGAATGCCTGTTCTGGTTTGTGGAACCAAAAGGTAAAATACATCTTTGTGTTTAAGGAGGGCTGTGGCTGGGGGTAGCAAGCAGTGCAAGGCTAATAGCCTGCTCAAATTCTCTTCATCCAGCTATTTTAGGTGGTAGAGCTTCATTTTTATGGGGTACCAGAATGCAGAAAGTGAATGAAAGAGCGGGAGTGGGCCTTTTCATTTGCAGTTTCTTCTGGTTTATTTGAGCGCCTTCAAATTTGGCTGGATCTACCAATAGAAATTTCTCACCCAGCATGAGCTTTCACCGAAGTCAGTATAGTGCTGTGTGGGCAAAAGGGTCCTTAGGAATAATTAGGTTTAATAGAGAATCTATATTTTAATCTCTGTGTTGAATGAGATTGTCACAAGCTAAATAGCCAGCTCAGCCCAGCTTTTATCTAGCACACATGGGTGAACTTCATAAAGCAAATGACAATTTTATGTGTATGTATTTATATTTATTCATTAATATACACATATTCACTTCATAGATGCAATGTGAATCTGAACAAAACTCCTCTCTGCAGCCCCACTGCCTTTTTCAGGGGAAATGCCCAAAACTGAGAGAAGCAGAGTCAGAACTGGTAGTGATTGCCCTTGGTGGGTGGGCTGGGCTGTGTCTGTGGGCAGGAGGGGACCTGCACTTGTGCTGCCCTAAGCCCTGGCCTGGTGGGTGCAGAGCCTGCTTGCTGTCTGCCCACCACTGTTTTAATGATGTCTTTTAAAAGACCAGCTTTAGAGAGTTTAATTTGTGTTGTAACCGGAATAAAGGGAGTGTTTTAAACTCTTCTGCACTATTTGATGTGTTGTATCAGGTGCCTGCATGTGTACAACATATCTGCCTGTGTGTTTGCCCTTGCTGGTGCAGCCACACGAGGGGGAAAGATGCTTTCTTTGTGTGGTGTTTTCCAGTGCTTTCCAGTTTTCTTGGTGTGCACCAGACACTCTGATGTGTTTGTGGGAAGTTGCAGTCTGTTGGCCTAGTCCCACGTTGTTCTCTCCATGAACAGACACCCTTGACTTCATTAGAGCCCTGGTGTTCTCTGCCCAAGGCTCAGAGAGAGATCAGATTTAGGGGGTTTCAGGCAACTGTAGATTTGCATCCTTCTTTTCTTCATGGTGAGCACTCACAGTCTGGCTTTGGCACACAAGTTTGTGGGCT
Source organism: Edolisoma coerulescens (assembly GCA_013397115.1). NCBI lineage: Eukaryota > Metazoa > Chordata > Aves > Passeriformes > Campephagidae > Edolisoma > Edolisoma coerulescens. Next base: position 1,307,617 of record VWZW01000176.1, read on the forward strand.
GCAACACAGCAGGAACCAGAAGCTGTTGTTTCCTATTAGCAGAGCAGTAATCAGTACATATTTGTGTTTTATTGCTGTGGATCTGGGTTGTTGTCTTGTTTTGTACAATTTAGAATCGTTCCTGTTAGTGTATCCCCAAACTTATTTGTTTACATGTTTTTCTTCCCTAGCAGCCTGTCACCAATTAACCTGGCCGTACAGTCTGGCCTCCCTTCTGCCCTCTTGTCCCTTGAAGCCACTTTATCGTGGATGCTCCTTTGTAGTGAAGATCTGAAATCTGGAACTGCACTTACTGCAGCACAGACCACCTCTCTGTGTACATCAGATGTACAGGATTGATTTTGCTTTCATATTCTGCATGCCTAAGTATTTTTATATACAAAAGCTGGTCTTGACTGCCATTATATTTGAACATTATGCTTCAGTTTGACCTCATTATACATGAGCCATTCTACTTCCATTCTAGATGATGTGTGAAGCTTTGCTTGTTTCAATTGAGAAACTTTTAGAGTAAATGAATACTTATCTATATTTGGTATTCTTTAAAGAAAATGGGAACCCCATGCATGCATCTAATGGTGGAGTCCATGGAGAAAGTTCCATGGAGTATCATTTTTAAAATGTTGCCATACCGTGGCTTCCTCACATTCATGAATGCTGGCTAAATATTTTCATGATCTGCAGCTGGCCTACCCTCTGCTTTTTAGCTTGTGGTTTTAGACACTGCCATATCTCCCTTATTGGCCTTTAGGAATGTAGCTGGCTTTGCTGCCAGTTCTCTGTTGTGAGCAGATAACTCGGCAAAGTCTGCTGTCCTGGACCATTTTGGAATGGTGGCTTCTTGTACTGATATTTAGATGCTGCTAAAGTTACTGAGAACAATTAAATGTATATTATGTCTTATATATCATAATGTGGTAATTGATGTTTTGGTTAACAGGCAAAGCCTCATAATAACCATGTGTTTAAAAAAAAAAAAAAAAAGTTGGATTTTACCAGCTGAAATGAAGAAAACAGTAACAATAATGTTTGATATAATATGTATTGGGATGTGACTTAATGTTCTTCCAGACTTTAATACGTTCCACATACAAAAAGTAGTGCCTTAGGTTTAGTGGAGGGGTAAGCTATATTTCTACCATATTTTATATTTTAAGTCCTAACATTTCTAATGTTACTCAGAAATATCTGTTTTAAGGAGATGAAATCAGGTGGATGTGGGGAAGAGGAACTTAGAAGCTAGAAAGGAGAAAAGGTGTTCTGGTTTGCTGGTGTCCATAGGAAACCACCCCATGCAGGCTGACTGAGCATGTACAGATGGCACAGGGAGGGAGACCAAGCCTTGAAACGCTCTTCCATTAAATCTGGATGTAGATGACTTCAAATTATAAGAGCACTTGTGTCAGCACATTCCGTAGAATTAGAAACTGTTCCTGTTTAATTTGCAGGGTTATTTCTCCCCTCTCCTTCTTTACATCACACTTTGGGAGCACGCTGCTCACTTGACCTATTAAAAACATTTGAATTTCCCAGTGCTTTCACCCTTTGTGTGCTGAGGAAGGGCCTGATGCTCTGCAGCACAGGGATGGCAGTGCCAGCTCCCCTCGGCACTGTTGGGATTAAGCCAGTGTGGAGCAGGACATGGGCCTTGCTCACCTGTCTGCAGAGAGAGCGTTGTCCCAGTGGTCTGACACTAACCCCTTCACCTTCCCACACAGCCTGTGTCCCCACCCTGTCGAAACACTGTTCCCTCCTGTTGGAAATGCTCTGTGTTTGTTGTACGGGTGATAATTTTAATGGAATCACTAAAATGCATGAATAACAGAAGGAAATCTCTTTAACGATCTCTAACTGCTGTGTATGCTCATCTTTTCTTCTCCCCACACCACCTCACCTGTGTTCACCTTCCTTTGTTTGTGTTATGTCTATTTTAGATTGTAAGCTCCTCAAGGCAGGGAACTGATGCTTCTCAACTGTCTGTAAGCACCTTTTACAACTGTGGTGCTCTTTGAAATATCAAAAAATAATAAATATTAGAATCGATTCCCAATGAGTTAAAAGTTTTATTTGTTTCTGATGTTTTAGCAACAGCAGGGGCAGCAGGCCCATCAAACTCTGTGTCAGGAAGGTGCTCAGAGGACTGGGGGTGGCAGTGTCAGACCCCGTGTGCTGACAGCCAGCAGGGTTTGCTGTCTGCTGTCCGTGCTCCGTGTTTGAGTGCTCTTGTGGAACTGCTGGTGCCGATGTAACCTGTACAACCATCCTTCATTGCTTTCTCTCTCTGTTGTCTTTGATAGCAGCGTTCCCCTTACCAATTCCCTCATCATCACTCCCGTCTGATCTCCTCTCCGAGCAACTTTGAGCACATCTACCACATGACTGTTAATTCAGCTGAAAAATTCCTCTCTTACGATTCCATAAACCCTGCATTTTCCCCGCCTCCACGCTCTGTCCTCGGTACTCCAGACTTTATCACTCTGAGGGTATGAACGGCTGAGTCAGGTGTTCACTCTACTAACACTGTGTGGTTTTCCTTTTGCCTGGCTATTAACGTGGGAGAAAACCCCTTGTAAGCTGTTCCTTCACCCCTCCACTTTCTTTTGTCCCAGACAATTTACTTCCTGCTATCAGCTGGGGTCTTCCCACAGCTCTGACATGCCAAGAAACAGACACTTCATGGCCTTAGAGAAAAAGAAAAGTTTATAATGACTGGGCTGAACCTTTTGCTATGAGAATAACATTTTTAATCATCAGGAAGGATGTGGGAATTTTGAATGATAAGTTCTCTGTTCCACAGTGTTCATCCTCCAGCAGTCAGAGTGCTGCATACCAGGTTGAATTAGGAAGAGGTTCTGGATCTGTCTTTGTTGGACCAAGCTTTCAAGCTGTTTGTTTATGATGAATTCATGTGGAATGAGAGAATTTGTGCTCAGTATTCTACACAGATGGAGGGAGACATGGGTAGTGCCTCAGGCAGTTTCTAGATTGAAGTAAATAAGTGAAGTTAGAACATGTAGAAACAAGATAAAAATTAAAGATGATGGCAACTTGATGATGTAGATCCTCTTAACCTTGGTAGTTTTAGGTAGAGGCTGAGGTAGGATACTGTTCTGTAGGCATCCTTCCAGTTGCAGTGTAGATTGGAGGGATGGAAGTGCTCTTCCCTTTTTTCCTTGCATTGTGCATCCAGGTCTGCCTACCTGCGGGTTGCTGTGTCCTACAGAAATACAAACCAAAGTGGAGCAGGCACACAGGTACCTGCTGTGCATCACAGCCGTGCGCAGTGCTGGGGCCTGCAGGTCTGCCTGGGACAGGCTCACAGATCAATCACGAGTCACCTGTAGGTAGATGTGTGGGATGCTCTTGTTTGCTCAGGGTTTGTGTGGGTCCAGGCCATTTTGCTGTCATGGGAACGTTGCTCTTGGTTTCTGTGGTCCTTGGACACCCCTCATGGCAAACCTTCGCTGCCAGGCTGCTTCGAGTGCCTGTGGGCTGCTGTGCTGGAGCCCTGTCGCCGGGAAGGTTTTGGAAACATACCTGCATCCAACACTAGACAGAATTTAAAAATGCTGGAGAAAAATAAACCTCCTCCATATGGCTCCAAAACCAGTTTGCACAGCTGAGCTTTGCCTGGTTACGTGCATGGTCATGTGTCACTGCTGTGAGGTCCCAGTTGTCACAGCCATTAATACACAAGAGGAATGCTCTGTTGAAATGCAAAAAAAACCACCCACTGTTAATTTGAATTGAAAGCTATTTCTCTCCTGGAGGGTCATTATAGGGTCACTGAAGCTGTATTTCAGTTCTGGTTTTAACAGGGTTATTTTAATCCAACTGTACTGTAAAATTGTCTGTGTTTGATATGCAGCGATGTATCACCGGACTGTGACCCTCCCTCTACCTTCCCTTCCTCATGTGAGTAGTCTCCCTGGGATCAGTAGGGAATGACCCCTGGTCTTTCAGACTATAACTCTCAATTTTTTTCTTTAGGAGCATCCTTCATCCTAATGTTGCAGCCTCCTAGCATAAATTGGAGGGAAAAAAAGTGAAGTGGGCAACCTGGAGGGTCGAGATCCTGTCCCTGTTAGCTCCTTAGAGCACTAGAGGTTTAGTCTTGTGTGAAGAAAAGCATTTGTCTGCTTTGTGGCTTGAGGGTAGAGGTGCTGTAAGGAAAGCCAGGCTGTGAGTTTGGTTTCATGTCTGTCCATCCTCCCTTTGTGTTTGGAGATTTCAGTGTCAGAAGGGTGCTATGGTCCCATGTAGGATTGGGTATTGGAACCAGGACAGCATGGAATCCATAGGGCAGTTGAAAAAGGACCTCTTAAAGTAGGCTTTTGGAGTCTGTCGTATTATTTCGTGGAAGAGTTAAAAGCTGAGGTTTGTAGTGTGATGAACAGAGCACTACTTTAAAACAAACCCCCAAACAAGAACGAGCAGCACAATGGACAGAGGAACAGAGGCAGAGCAGTTCCTGTGGGTGCTGTACCTGTCCAGTCAGACCCTGTCCCTCATCCCAGTGCCCGAGAAGGTGCCCAGGGAGCAGTTGGAGCGGGAGCAGAGGCTTTGTAATGCAGGCACTGATTGCACCCACGTAACCCCCAGCTCCACTCTCCGGCTGGAATGGGATGCACCGAACTAACCTGGGCCTCTCACCCCATTTCACAGTGATTCACTTTGCTCAGCAGCAGCTGCTCTGCTGCTGCTTTCCCCCCCTCTTCTCTCACCTTTCTCCATTTGGTTCAGCAGTGGGGATGAATTTTCCTGCTAGGGTTTGAATTGTTGCTCGAAATGAGGGGGTTTTGTCTCTCTAAGTAAAGCAAGCTCAGGTTTCCTTTTGTTTTCTGTGTTTTTAACCTGCTGCATTGTGCTGCTTTGTAACTACCGCTAATAACCGCCCTTTCTTTTCCTTTGAATCCCCTTCCTGCATCGTGTGCACACCACTTCCAGGAGGTTTGGTCCAAAATGCCAGCGTCTCTGGCATGTGCTTATTTTATTTTTAGAACAAAGAACAATGAAAGATTTGCTTTGTGGAGAGACTTTCTACGAGGAATTACATGGACGTTGCGAACTGAGATCATGAAAAATAATCATCTTTAGAACACACTATTAAAACAAATGAGTCTTTTTTTGTGCACCCACCCATTCCCTCCTTCCCCTGATGCCTGTATGTTGTCTGCTCAGTCACTGTGAAGGAGGTTAATCACCTTATCATTAAACATAATTGTTTTCTTTGCAAAATGAACCACTGTAGGTTTATACCAGCCTCGCAACCCCAGTGTACTAACCCCAGTGCACACGTGGTGCTGCACTTGGCTTTCCTTTCTTTCTCAAGACACAGCAGTAACTTATCCCTCAGCCCCTCAGTTCCTTTGTGTGTCGTCAGGGGAGCGAGCCTCCATGGTTTAGCTACAGCCAGGATGCTCAAACTCTGCATCTCACTTCATGGCATGGTGAGGAAGCAGGAACTCAGTATTTTGTACTACGAAGTAGGTCAGTTATTCACATTTAAGAACAAAAAAAGAAGGGGGGAAGCTAAGCAAGAGACAGCAATATAATCCCACAAATAATTTAAGAGATTGTTTCAAGCCTTTAGGTATAAATCCTCGTAGTGCAGCAGTGGAAGTAGGGAGAATTAGAAAGGACTTTTTCATTGGTAAGGTCTCTGATTCTGTTTTGCTGGTGTTTGTGAGACACCTGGGAACAGAGGAGAGATTTTAATTCTTGCTGCACATTAAAAAACAGCCATTTCAGACACCCTGGGAGAATGAAAAGCCAAGGGTTGACTGTAAGATCAAAGGGGTCTGTCAGAGCAATGATTCTAAGGATCATTGTAAGACTGGATTTGGCAGCAGGCTGGTAAAATTTACGTGACAAAGTGTGTATAAAATCTGTTCCTTACAAAGCCTCAATTTAATTCCCCATTTTAAAATAGAGATAGAGGCATGGGTAGTACTGAGGGCCTCTGAGAATATCCTCATGGGGGTGGAATCTTTGTTCTGGTCTGAAATTTTTGTAACACCCTCATTTAAAGAAGCACTGCAATTGCAACTATTGTTTTATATGTGGCTACTTCATCTCAGCCTGAGGATGGGGAAATAGTCAAATATAAACAGGAGGAAATGAACAGTTATTGCAGAGGGGGGCCTCTAATGTGTAAAGGAAGTAATTCTTAGAGCTACCTGCAGTTCTTTCACATGGTGCATCTCTGAAGGTTCCCTGAACCTAATTCCAGTTAATGGTATTGACTTAATAGTGCAAATCATGCTCTACTGATGAGCAGGACGAGGTCTCATATTTAGCCAGAGCTGAAATGACACACATGGGCAAGTCCCTCTGGGCTAGGAAGCCAGCTCATGTACAGAGAGAGGGGCTAAATTATCTGAGAAGTCTTCTCCCCTAAGGTCAGCTGTAGGTTAACAGAAGCAGAAATAAAATCTCCCAGAACTCACTTCAAAGTACTCTTTCCCCTTCTTTTAAAGACAACTTATATTTGAGGAACTGCCATATCCAACTAGGGAAATTGTGGTTTATCTCCTCAGTAAAGGACCACTTCAGTCCAGTAACTGATTAATTTAGAAAATCCCACTGGAACTCTCAGGATTCAAAACAGGAGCAATAATCAAAATACGTGGGAAAACAGTGGCATGTGCTCTGGTCCTCCTCTTTGTGCAGGCTGGAAACAGGAGGCTGCTTCTCACTTTGGCTCAACTGGTGTAGGTTTGGAGGGATGCTGTTAACACCTTTGGAATTTCATAAGTAATTGCTATACAGATTGATCCACTGTCTGTTCATAACTCTGCAAGCATTAGGGATTAACCTGGTTATTGTAACCACTTACACAATCATGGCACAAATGATGGCATCAAAGAGAAATTTTAATGAGATCCTTGGAAGCTTGTGTTCAGAAAGAAGACAGTGTAACTTGAATATATCTACATCAGCTTAATTAGGCTTGCAAACCATCCTTTCAGGGAAATTCTGGAATTATTAGATGTGTTCTTTCAGTTGCCTGCACATGTCCATGTAATTCAGCACTTCACTGCCGCGTTGCGTGTGCTGCCAGTCTCTGCACTAAACTGCAGAATATTATTTTGCAATTTTTGCTGACTTGCTGCCCAGACACTCGGCTCTGGTAAGGTCGGGGGGTTCCGTGTGTTTTGGGGCCTCACTCCACAGCACGCAGGGTTGAGCCAGCAGTGGCTAAGTGAACGTGTCGTGTGTGTGTGCATTTCAGAACCTTCGGCCCCAGGAGAGCCGGACGGTGTTCAGCGGCTCCGTCAGCATCCCGTCGATCACCAAATCCCGCACGGAGCCTGGACGATCCATGAGCGCCAGCAGCGGGTTAGCAGCACGTAAGCAAACAGAGCTGCGTTGCTTTGGGGGCTGTGCACAAGTGTTTCAGGGAAAGGGCTGCCTGCAGTTCGTTCTGTCCATGCTGGATAAGGATTTTCCAAAGTGATGTCTGACTGCATTGCTGCCGAGGGCCAGCAGAGTGTTTTAGTCCTGCTTTCAAAGGAGCATGGGAATAAGCAGGTAGTGCTTTTGAGAGTCCCACATTTGTAATTTGTCAGGTTTTTGTAATTGATGTTAGAATTCAAATTGCATTCTTAGCCCTGGGGCTGCTTTGCTCCTGCTCGGGTGTTTTAAATCAGTGACAAGTCGTTCACAAGCTCCATGGTTATTAATTTTGTCGCTGAGCTGTGTGTAGCTCTTGATGCCTCTCTTGCTGCCAGTGTGAAGATAAAGCAATAGGAAACTGGCTGCTGGAATGGAAGAGGCCACTGGAATTAGGCAGCCACCACAGCTGTTTCTACAACTGCCACCTCTGTCGGGAACACAATGACTGTGTCTGTGCTGGGTAAAGTGTTCTAGTGCTGATGTGCCAAGGGAGGGACTGGAGAATCCACAGGAACAACTGCAGCAGACAAGACAGAAGCCCACGTAGCCTGCAGGCCATGAGCTTGGGACCTTGGGACACGCTGGAGGAAAGCAGAACTAGCCAGAGAAACAGCTAAACAAGTTCCTAGTGTGTTGAGTGGGGTCTGTAACAGTTTAATTCCTCTGGGTGCCGCAGGATCGTCCGCACAGAACGGCAGCGCTTTGCGGAGGGAATTCTCGGGAGGGAGCTACGGAGCAAAGCGCCAGCCCATGGCATCGCCCTCCGACGGGTCCCTGTCCTCGGGGGGCCTGGACCAAGGCAGCGATCCACCCACAAGGGACTACGAGCGAGAGGTGAGTGGCAGCAGAAGAGGAGAAACCTTAAGAGTGTTGATGAAGATGAGGCAGTTCAGTCCTGCCATGGGTTTGGCTACAAGTTTGGGAGTCGTTGACAGTGGAGGGTTGGATTTCCTGTATTTCAAGCTACGAAAGACTGGTCAAAGTGTCAGCTCTGGTCCTGGTATTTGAGATGTAGACAAAGCTCTCTGCACTCCTTACCTGGAGATGTGTGGGTAGCAAGGCTCCCCCAAATGCTGGCCCAGTAGAGGAACAGCTTAATAGTGGCATATCCCAGCTTGAAGTGCTGGTATTCCTTCTGACCCTTATGTGCAAAGATTCATGAGCTATCTTAGCATCCATCTCACAGGAGACATTTTGTACTCAGAAGTTAACAAGGTAATTTAAGAATTATAATTTCATTTAGAGCAGGAACTGGATTTAATAATTTCTATTCTGTGCAGTTGAGAGTGTCATTATGATAGGACTGAAATCCTGCCCAGTGCTAAACTCAGTCCCTCCAGCCAAGAATGTTTTAGATGGGAGGCTTCAATCTGAAGCTGGCCTGCAAAACATCCCCAACCCATTTTCTTACCAAGGAGTGCGGAAATGAGAGATCACACAGGCTTTTCGTGGCACTGGATATATGCTGCCAGTTGAAGCTGGCAGCCCAAATTCAGGCCCAGAGTTGCATTCTGCTGTACTCTGGAAGATCCAAGTAACTCCGTAAGATGCTTTCAAGCGATATCCTGGGGCTGACATAGAAGAGGGAGCTGTGATGAAGCCACAGAGATTTCTCATTTTACTGCAAGAGCGTTTCGATCATGATCTGTGAAAAGGCAGGAGCTGTTGTAGCTTCACAGGCAGCCTGAAGCTGCACACTCTGCTGGCCAGGCAGCCCTTGGCAACACACAGACTGCCAGAATCCCACTGGTGCTGTGTTCTTATGCCATTATCACTTATGCCTGGTGAAAGCAGAGTGACCTGACCACTTAATCTTGGGTCTCCCTGGAAATTGTGAGCAAAAAAGATCCCTCAGTATTTGTGGACACAAGCAAAATCCACAGAGGCCTTTGAATCCAGCCCCTGTTGCTGAGACACTCTCAGTCACCCTCAGACTTGCTATCCTGTCACTTACTGGTGTTCTTGTGTGTCTCTGGGCTGCAGGACTCTGACTCTCCGAGACACTCGACGGCATCGAACAGCTCCAACCTCAGCAGCCCTCCCAGCCCGGTTTCTCCTCACAAGACCAAGAGCCTCTCCCTGGAGAGCTCTGACCATGTGAGTTGGGACTCATGAACTGCTTCAGCATTCAGATTTGGCATCACATCAGCTTGCTGTCCCCATGGCTGTCCCCTTCACTTGCTCCAGTTCTCACCTTCATCCTCCTAACCCTCCCCATTCCCTGTCTGAAAACGATCTGGGAGTGGGGTACAGAGGAAGGTAAAAGCTGGTTGTCTTCAGCACCGTTTGGCACTGCCTCACCTCCCCAGATCTGACAGCAGCAAATGAGCAAAGCTAGGGTGTTGGTAAATATCAGATGCTGTAGATTTGTATTAGTATTGGTTTCATTTTTGTGGTTACAGCTGCTTAATTTTTAAAGACATATTTATCCCACTCCCTTTCCACTTCCCAAAAGGTAGCCTAAGTAGACCAGACCAGTATCAACGAGAGAAAATTCAGAGGGATTTTGTTTTCATACAATAGCTCATTGTACTGTACAAAAGTAGCACAGAGACCCCTTCCCCTCCATGGGGAATGATCAGTATGTCAGAGGCACATAAAAGCTTTCAGCCACCACGTTTGAATGTCAATCTGATTGTCGCCAGCAAATCCTTATTGATTAAAATGATGCATATTTTACTACAGTACAGAGTTTAAATAAATACGCAGATGTTAGAGTAAAATACGTATGTATATATTCAAAGAAAAAAAAGCATTGTGTATGCAGCAGAAGATGGATGCTTATTTAAGAGAGCCTTTAATTTAAGATTTGTGTTGTCCCTGTTTTCATGCTCGGTGATTTACAGACTCGGAGGCCTGGCTAAAACCTCCCGCAGGACAGAGATTCCGTGTGCGCAGCGCTCGCTGCACTGCCGGCACAGCCCCTGCAGTGCTCTCACAGCACTTCTCTCCTCCTGGCCGTAGCAGAACTGAAGCTGTAATTCCTGCTTTCCTCACAGTCCCCATCCTTTGCAAAAATGACAACAATTGGCAGCAAGGCCCTGTCCCAACAGCCACGGGCGCTGGTCAGCCCGCGGCTGCCCCGGTTCCGTGCGTGCCACCCATGAGCTGGAGCCTTGCAGCAGCTACAGGAGAGGTCCTTCAGGCAGCAAGGGAGTTCAGTGCAGCTGGATGCAGCAGGAAAACTGCTTCCCTGGGTCAGCCTTTGAGCAGGTTTAACTCAGAACAGAGCAGTCTTCCACATCTCCTTGACCATCCCTAAGCAGCAAACTCTTGGTGTCATTACCAAATGCTGGTTGCTAATACACATCAGCCAAACGAGTGCCCTTAGCCCAAAGCTGGCCCTGGCTGGCTTTGCTCTCACTGTAGCAACGAAGAACCTTGAAGACTGACCTCACACTGTTCACACTGTGGTAGTCAAAGATGCCTAGTGACCCACAACTGCTGCACTGGCAAGGTTGGTTTTCCTCTGCCCCCTGCCTGTGCTGTGGGTTTGTGCAATTTGCAGTTGTTTCTATGTGCTCACCTGCTGTTTGGTTCCAAAAGCAGGGCAGGTTGGAGGGCAGGAAGTGTTGCAGTGGAAGGCAGAGCCCACTGAAGTTGGAAAAATCAATAAAAAGCTGAAGTGGTCACCCAGTCGACAGAGTAAAATGAAAAACTGGTACACAAATGTACGGTAAGAGGAAGATGTCTCTTCTCTTTAGTTAGCAAGGCAGATGTGCTTTTCATTCGGGATGAGCCTTTCTTCCCAGTAGTATTGTTGCTGACTTCATACTATGACCATACTCAAACACATAAGGGCTTTTTGTATTTAGAATGTTGGGGTTTGTGGGTTTCAGAAACTTGTTACGGCTCTCATGAAATCATTCTGTATTCTTGCAGTCAGCAGCTATGTAGAGTTTCACCCACACAGAGGTGTTTGGGGTTTTGCAGTTTCTGTCTTCCCTGATAGAAGTTATAGGTAAGTTCAAACCAGGTACAGTAATTTCCAGGTATGATCTAAATGTGACATAGGGAACAAGGCACAGATCGTCTAATCCATTTAATCATGCTGGGTCTCCTAGGTAAGATTTCTCTTTCACTCTGAATCAAGAGGCTTATCCAAGTTTAAGCTCATTGAATGTTACTTTGGGACAGGAATTCAAGAAATTATTGTAGAAACCATCATATCAAACGCTTGTCTCTCTCCTTTTTGGGTATTTCAGAGTAGCAAGCTGGTTGTGTTGTTTGTTTTCACTTCAGACCTACTACTTTTGCAAGCCTGGCATTTGAAATTAAAAGCTTTAGCAAACAGCAAAGCATCTGAAAGTAATTCCTCCCAGGAAAGTTTCTGTATTTCTGAAGGACAGATAGGCAGGGCGTTATTGGCATTATTGAAATTCCACATCAGCTTCTTTTTAAAGGCTGCATATTGCTTCAAGTATAGCCACTGCTTTTTCCCCACAATTCCCTTGTTTTGGTGAAGCATGTCCACACACTTTTCAAAGCCTTTGCAGACTAGTTTTGTATTTACTGTATGTTGTATTTAAACAATAATCTTATTTTGATGTTGAGAGAAGGCATGTGAACAGTCATTGAAGACAGAGCAGCCTGCATGGCAGTCCCCTGAGAGAGGGTCACAGGATCTTTTTCCATGGACTTTTTTTTTCGCAGTTGTGCTAAAGCTCTATCTGAAAATGGAACCCAAAGAGCCACGACACAGCAAACAATTAAATTGAGTAAACCCCTGTGTTTACTCCGTTCCAGTGCCTGCAATCTGTCAGTACCAACCCCTGGCCTTTTCAGGCAGAGCAGAGGTCAGCTGTGTTACAACACTAAGCTCAGAGGACGAGAGCTCCACAGGCCCACGCTGTTTGTACACTACAATGTCTGAGCCTCAGCAGTCTCCTCTAGGATTTATTTAAGCATTAGTTTGGTCCTGTGCATTTTTATACGTGTCTGTTCAGAAGAGAAACAGCAACTGTTCTCTCAGTTGAAAAGCAAATGACCACATCACTTATTTGAAAAGAGAAAAATTCTCCTAGGACTTCAATAGTTTTATATATTTGGGGACCATTTGGTTACAGACTCAATTTGAAACCACGCTCATCTCTTTTTGTTGGTATGCATACTGCAGCTGAGCTTTCTAAAGGCTCATTGGGCTAGGAAAAGTAACTTGGTCATTTGAACTGTAAGACTCTTGACTGGTATCTCCAAGGCCGTTGTCTCCTGAGGTTTGATGTTTGCTCCTTTGCACTGTAGCACTGCTTCAGCTTCACAGGTCCAGGGCTGTGTTTGGTTCTGGGAGCTCAAAATCTCCCACTGAATTCCTGGCTGTGGCACATGTTCTCTGTACACAGGATGTGTATCTAGCTGATTTTTTTCCTTTTGGCTGAGACTGAAGGTGTTTTGTTTGCATTTTTGACAGTGCTTGAACAGATGGGTTGTTGGGGTTTTGCCTTTTTTTTTTTCTTTTTGATGGCAACAAGGATCTGAACAGATTCAGGCAGCTACTAAGGATTCCAGGTTATAGGATGGAATAGGTTTGGTAAATAGTTTTCCCCTGCACGTGTGCACACACAGGTATGTGGCTTCCTCCCACATTTCATAAACCCAAAAGCAGGGTTACAGTACTCTCTTCTCTCTTGCCTTTGGCCTGTAGAAAACAGCTGGTGGTTTCAAAAAAACATTCCTGAGGCTGTGGTGAAGTAGTTGCTTCTTTTCCCCTCCATTAGTTGCTGTGGCTTGTTATGAATGTGCATTTTGCCCATTTAAACGAGTTTCAAAACTGAGTCAGGAATGTTCTCTCTTTGATGTGATCCTGCTAAGTTACAATCCAGGTGTGTTATTCTCAGGTAAATGGCAGAGGGAAGTTAAGGGTCTTGCCATACCAAAAAAGTCCAAAAAGTATAGTTTATTTATAGGAATGTAGTTCAACTGCACCTAACTGGTTCAGTGTGTGTCAGCCTTTCCAAACAGAACAGTTGGATTATTAACACAGAAACAGATTCTGACCCCGTGTTGTCTTGCATGGCCAGACCCTGACTGACAGGACAAACATGCTCTTGGGTGGAAAAAGGGTTTCTTTTCCCTTTTGTGAATGCTGTTTCATTTTAAATGAATGCATTAAGGGTAAAACTTACTGCAGTGCAAGTACCCACAGCTCCTGAGCCTTAGTCTGAGAATCAAAGTGGCACATAGCAATTCCTGCTGTGGGTTCGTTAACGTGAGCCCGTTCCACAGAGGAAATGGGACAACTTTTCTGCACTAACACAAAGTGCACCCTTCTGTGCACTCTTGTGTTCACACTTTATACAGATAAACATCCCCAGAAGCCGCTCTGCTGCAGGCTTTCCAGCCTCAACTCCACCTCCTCTCATTCCAGCCGCAGCTCAGTACAACCTGTTTTCATTCTCCATTTAAGAAAGTCACATCTACAGGGAAGAAATCCACAAACAAACCAGTGTTGCTATACCTGCCTTTTTATGTATGACAGTTTCATATCATTTATTTTTAAAATATGTTTTTTAGGTTTTTCATTGTAATATTATTGTACAGTTTTGCATGGCATAGATGTAATCACTTTTTTGTTTTAGAGTATAAAAGCTGACAAGTGTGCGTGTGGGGGAAAGATTCTGCTTTTTGCCTCTTCTCACTCTTTTGTTTAATGCCCTCAATGTTGTAGGGGACATTGTAAGAGATTCTCTGCTACAGAACAATGATGTAGATTCTTTTGCACAGAAATATTTAAGGTGGAACAGTCAACAATGTAAAAATGACTTACCACCAATATTTTATGTTGGTAACACACTTAATATTAACCTACTTTGATGTACTGCAATAAAACAGGGAACTGTTAGAAATGCAGATGTTCTGTCTTTTTTTCCCACCTCCCCACATTAAGCTTTGAGGAGGAAATGGAAGGGGGAATGATGGTGCTCTTGAAGATACAACAGGCTGGTTCTAACACATCTGCACAAGTGCACAGTGGGAAGAAAAGGAGTAGATTTCCCTTTAACAGCTTTCAGAAAAAATAACCAGCTCCTTTTGAAAACACAAAGTCACTGGATACTTTGCTATATTGAACTACAGTTTTCCTGACCTTTTCCTTAGGTCACCTGTGCTGTGATGACCTAAGAAATAGGTATAGAGTTGTAGCTAGTGTTTTTGATGTTCCTCCTTCATTTGTAGTTACACATCAAACATTTCGGCTGTCCTAGTGCTAGAGGCTGGATTGTTGGTTAGTTCTGAGCTACCAACATCACATTGACCTTCATACACTTCTAAGTACATCTCAGAATACCTGTGAACTTCTGTGTGGGCCCTGACCCTTTCCTGTAATCTGCCAGTTCCTCACAATCCTGCCTGGAATTTTCCCCATACCAGAGAGTGTTGGTACATCTTCCTCTTCATTCATTCCCCTGTTGGTGTAATGTTGGAAATGGCCTCACTGGGCCTGGGGAAGTTTAGATTAGATAGCAGAAAAATTTCTTCACAGGAAGGCATGTGCAGGATGGGAACAGAGGGCCCAGGGACGTGGTGGAGTCATCATCCATGGAAGTGTTCAAAGGATGTGGGGATATGGCACTTAAGGACATGGTTTAATGGTGAACAAGGTGGTGCTGGGCTGAGGGTTGGTTTAGATGATTTTAGAGGTCTTTTCCAGCCTTAGTGATTCTGGAACAAGTCCTAGCTCTGGTACCTGCTTCAGTCACCCCCCTGCAGGAGGAGTACAGGACTGGGCTGTTACTCATCCCTCGCTGCCAGCAGTGCGAGCCTGGGCATTCTTCCCTCACCACACCAGCAGTCCCCTCCAGGAACAGGCACCATGATTCCCACTTCTTTCAGGGCCTTAGTCTCTCTTACTCCTGCCCCGCTCCTTCAGTCAAAGTGATTACTTTCTCAGCCCTTCAGTTCATCTGGATTTAAGCCCATGGCTCATCCCCTTCAGGCAGCTGCTGTAGCTCTGGGACATACCCTGGTTCCTGTGCTCTGACTTTTCAATCAGTGCTTTATTTCTGATTTCCCAGGGGTCCAGTTGCAGCACAGCTGTGAAGGTCTTGGGAAGTGGGCCTTGTGGGCATAAGAAAAGCAGAAACTGAACTGATTGTTCACCTCCTGTTCAGCGCCTCAGCATTCATTTTCTGTTTTAATGCAGCAGCCAGGTTGACTAAAGAAAGGAGGTAGGAAAATCACTGCTACCAGAGGTAGCCTGAATCTTGGTCCTTCAGAATGGAAAATCACTGTCACCAGAGAGGCAGCTTTAACCTCCAGCTGGCCCTGTGCAAAGAAGAAATGTTTTCACAAGAGATTTTTCTAGAACATAGAAGCTTCCTGCAGGACAGAAACAGTCACATCCTCAACCCTTCAAGAGTAGTTCAAGCAAATGCAGTGGCTGGCACGGATCAAGTGTTCCTGCTCACTGTCACAACTTCTTGTCTTGAAGCCAGAGTTTCTAGCTCACGTTTTCTGCACGGCTGTTCCTCTGACATGCAATTCCTCCTGTCACAAATCTCTCTGGACAAAGCTACAGCCATTATTAATGCTTTTAGAGCATACACAAAAGGCCAGGAAAATTAGGGACTGAGAGCTCTAATTAGCTCTCCTAATAATGCAACATCTCTGCTTCTGCGAGTTGCTACCCTTTTGCAAGTGCAAAACAACTCCACTGTTCAGCTGGATGTTATTCCCAAACACTCTTGGGAAGGGGAATGTTTGCCAAGAGTTGAGCACTCTTGCCCCCCAGCAGGGTATACACAAGATCTGGGCTCCCATGAACGAGTGCTTACTGGAAACGTGAACTGTAGTGCTCCACCTTTGCAAGTTCACTGAACATGCTGGCCTTGAATCTTCAGTTTCAGAAATTCTGCTCTGAAGCTCACCTAATTCCCTTGTCAGCTTTTTATACTTTTACTTTTTAAACTTTAACATAAGCATTTAACAGCTCAAACAACTCCGCTGTTTTTACAGCTGCAAAAGATCCAAAGGAGAAAAACTAAACGTCTATCAGAACTCGGAACAAGGAGAGTTAGTTTTTGTACACTGATAAACTGCTCGACGCAGAACTATTACTTCACTGAACAGCAGAGTGAACTCAAAAGGTTAAGAATAATCTGACCACTATTTTGAATTAAATTGCACTGCATCTCGGTCAACAAAGTCTTAAATGAAGTGGCTTATGTGGTTACGGCTTTGGAATAAAGGTAATACCAGAATCTGTTTTCCTGTTTCTCAGAGGTGCCTCCTGAGAAGGACCATTTACTCACTTACCTGTTCTTTCCCTCTGAAGTGTCAGCTGTCAGGATTTCACACATGCTGGAGTGTAAGATCAGAGACCCTGGGCATTCCTGGGCTGTGTTAACTGAGTAGGAGCAGCTGAGCCTGCTGGTAAAGACCTGGCACTTTCCAGACAAGGACACCTGCCTTACGAGCTCCAGGTAAGCCTCAACTCCCAAACGCCTCTCCTTCACACGTGGAGGAAAGGCAGAGAGACTTGTGTTCAGGAGCCTGCTAACAGAGTGATTGAAACAAAGGGAGATTAGAAAACAAGTAAATTACCAGGGGTTTTCATGGCAAGACAGTGGTGAGGCTGATGTCCTGGCTCCTGGTAATTGTGTCACCATCACAGTTAGCACTGGTGCCACAGCTGCAACAATGAAGGCATGAACAGGCCACAGGTGGATGGCCGGGCAAGGGTTGTAGCAATTCCTTCAGCAAACAACTGCAGCAAGAGGAGACCTGGGAGCTGCTGCTTCTGCTCAGCTGCTGTTTTATCCCCCCAGAACAGGACACTGCTCACTTGGTGTCCATTCCCACACCAGAAGATGACACAGCCACAGGCAGCAGCCCCACCGCACAAGCACTTTTTTATTGACATCGAGAAGTCGTACAAGTACAGGCTTTGTACAAAAACCTACAAAAGTCAGGTTCCTAGCTTGACTCCAAGAGTTTAAAACTGTGCGTCTGGTTTGAACTGTGTGACATTTTGGCTGGAACTGGAGCTGCTCACCAGAGACAGGACATGTTTGTCTGCCTTGCTGCAACTTCTGCCTTACAGGGAAACACACAGACGAGGGTCTTAGGAGTCCAGCAAGCAGTCGGTGTCAGAGTTGTAGCTTATCTAACTCGCCCTCAGGAAAGCTGAGACCTACCAGACAGTGCAGAATCCCACTATTTGTGCTCAGATATAGCTCTGCTGATTACATATTTGACTCCCAGAACTGAGATGGGTTGTGACTCTGTGTGTGTGTGTCTGTGTGTGTGTGTGTTTAAAAGAGACTGGCACTCAATTCCTGGACTTTTAAAATATTTCCTATGTTTAGCTTGCAAGCCAAAAAGAGGCAGAAAGCATAAAACTTCTACTTACACACACGCCCCTTGCATTAAACAAATGTCAGTAAAATCCAGGAGGGTTCTCAGACTGCCATCACTTGACTTACAAAAACATGGGGGAGGTGCTGGATGTGTCTGTGGTAGGGAACACCTTGGTATCTCATTCTGTAACTTCACAGTATGAAAACTACTTGAATTCCACCTCAGCTTGAAAGAGGGAAGGATTTTAAAAAACAATTTGTGGAGAATTACAAATCGGTTTCGAAATTAAATTCTGCTCCCATCCTCCTTCCCCTACTTGTTATAAAACCCTCTCAATATGCAGCTACCATCACAATGTTAGAAATGCATTCAAGGTAGTCAGCTGGTGTCTTGAAGCAGCACAGAAGCACTCAGGGTTTCCTGCAAGCTGCGGGCTGTGCTGGCAGTCCGGGTAGGACAGACAGCAGGAAAGAGCAGCTTTGTCCTCATGGAATGCCCACTTGGCTTCCAGGGCACGGGGCTGCTGCATCTCAAGAGGATGGAGAGCTGGGGAGCAACGCAGGGGAGGCTTAGAATGCTCTCTGCAAGGCTCAGCTGAACTGGGCCCTTGGAACAAGACAAGTTCATTCTTACTACTCCTCTGGTTTCTTACCCCTACTGCTCCAGTATTTGCTATATGCCTCTTGGAACATGTTTTTGCAGGGAATTTTGGCCTTCAGTTTGGTGCAGATCAGGAAAGAGCCCCCCATCTTCCGATGAAGAGAGTAGGTCTCCTCTGGCGGGGGAACGAGCCGATGCTTCAGCATGATTGGGATCAAACCATGGATCTTTTCAGTGGTGCTTTGGTTGCCAAAATCAAAAGGCTCCTCAGATGCAAAAGCCTCTCCCAGGATGAGGACAGCATTTAGGTGGGCATCTTCCATTTCCTGCCCAAAAGGAAAGAGGGATAAGTAACATCGTTAGCCATGACAACAGGGAGGAAAAGAAGCACTAGTGCTAGCAGCAGCAGCTCAGGAGAAATACCCAGCCCTGTCCACGACCAAGGGAACCTCCAGCCCCCAGCACGACTGAGGAACATGTAGTTCAGACAGTTTTGATCAACTAAACCTTCCAGAAGACCATCTTCCCAGTCATGAAATTTCAGGAATTGTTATCACCTGCAGGGTCTTGCAGCAGGAGAGAAAGAAGGACAGTGGTTTTGGGGCCTTCCTCATTACTCTTCCCGCTCCCAAAAGGAAGTGAGAACAAAAGCCAAAACCTTTTTTACCCTCCTCCCTCATCCTTATCAACAGGGCTTTTGGACCGACAACTTGTACCACATCAAGAAATCTGGGGAAGTTCACAGACCCGCAACCACCTTATCTGTGGCCAACACCAAAATCAGATCCTCCTGCTCCATACCTTGATTTCATAGCCAGTGAGGAATTTCATTTCAATGGACTTCTTCAGAACTCTCTCTCTGTCCATGTCAGCAGCTGCCTTGATTACCTGAGGAGGAGGAATACTTTCAGGAGAGCCAAGAGATGACTGAACAACGCTTTGAGCACAGGCCACAGGAGCACGTGTCAGCACCACCCACCTGCTCACTCCCTTGCCTCTGCCCTCTCTTCAGGGGCCTGCATGTAAGAGCCACTGGCAAAAAGATACAGCTCTTCCCAGCAGGGCTACACATGGCCCAGAGAGTGTAAAGGGCAGCAAAAAAGCTTCACAAATAGCTCCTCCCCCAAAGAAATAGCAGAGCCAACTGTGAGCAGCTTTAGGTGGCAGCTGCTGGCCCTGGCAGCTCAGTTACCACATGCAGAACATGGTGATCACAAAGGAAGCACGTTTGACTTCACATCAATTTATCTATCTGTGGAGAAGCTGGACATCTCAGGAAGAGGCGGGGAACAAGCAATTCCTGCATACCTTCATATAAAACCCACAGAGTTGTGAGTGCTCTGATACACCCTGCTGCCCAAGCCCCCAGCAAGCAACACTGCCGTTCACTTTGGTGAACATCCCAACTCAGAGAGCCAGCAGCTTGCAGCACATGTGCAGGCAGCCATGGCAAGGGATGGAACGGGAACAGAGATCTCTCTCTTGCCTCCAGCGCTGCTTCCCTCCATGCCCAAAGTATATTTGAGTACAAAGTGATAATAGCTAAGAGATAAGAGTATTTGCAAAATCAAGTGCAGCTCTCTAGGACACAGTGCAAGTCCTCACCTCTATGTAGAGATCTGTGAACTTCTCATCAAACCCTCGTGTTGCTCCAAAGTCCAGCAGGGCCACCTGGAAATGGACAAACCCATCTGTATTACAGATTCCACCATTCTAGTAGAACCTGATCTTAAAAATGATGTCTTCAGGAAGCTCAGCTGGCTTTCCCAGAGCTCTCTCTGCATCCCAACTGCCCCAGACTCCTTTATTCCCAGCAGTACAGGGCTGAGGAGGAAGGGCCGATGCCCAGCGCCCACACTGCCACACCTGCTCTGCTGACAGCTCCACTCAGGCTTTATGTGCAGGGACAGAGCAGCGTGGAACCTTTTCCCAGCACATTGCAGCACAGACCTCAGGAATAAAAAGCAATTCCATCTGTCCTACGGGGCACAAACCAGCAGCCAAACTGATGAACAGGAATTGCTACCCTTATCTTCAGCACAGCACAAGAGCATGAAGAGTCCTGGGCTCAGGTGCGTCCTGGTAGAGCACTGCCACCTGCAGCTTCCCACTGACCACCTTCAAAACAGATCCTGAGGCTAAGGAAGTAGCTGTGACTGATCCAGGGCCAGGGTTGCAGCAGCTCTGCTTTCCTACCGAGCCCCAGTGAGGGCAAATGGCAAAGGGAAGTTTCCCTGTGCTATCTGCCCATGCCTCAAGGACAGGAATCTGAGAGCACCTCAGTAAGGGCTCATTAAACTCTGGGAGTGGGGAATAATCAAAAGCTGGTGAAAACCAGTGCTTGTATAGGCAGAAGAGTGGCTGCTCAGGCTTACCTTGTGCAGCTGAGGGTCATAGAAGAAGTTTGACCAGTTGGGGTCAGTCTGCATGTACCGGAACTCAAACAGCTCCCGCAGGCACAGCACCAGGATGTTGTGACAGATCTTCCAGAACAAGGAGAGACAAGAAACAAGTCAGGAGGGCAGCAAGCCCTACTTACACCTGTAACTTCGAGCAGGCATCAGCAAACAGGGAACATAAGCACCACACCAGCAGGAACCATCTGCTCTATGCTGCAGAACTCCTGCAGAGGTGAAGAAGCACCTCTCAGCAACTCCCAGCCCACACCTGCCATGGGACATCCTTAGCACATGGCACAGATGCTCCAGTGCTTGTCCAGCTGCATTCTGGTCCTGCCTTTTAACTTCCCATCATTGACTACACACGGGGTGGCTCCAAGACTGGGAATCTTACATGACACACAGACCCACCAAGTACCCCTTTTGTGGGCTCAGCACTGACCCAGCATGAGGGAGGAGCAGCAGAGCCACACCTTGGGACCCCCAGGCACAGAGAAGCAAGAGCAGCAGTCCCTGAAGAACCCCCTGCTGAATTACGTACTCCAGCAGAGCTTTTCTGTGAGAATTGCTAAGCTGGAGCCTGTTCAGCAGAACTGCCAGCCTCACTCTGCCCCTCTCCAGCTTCTGCAAAGCTGAGTGAAACATCACACCCAAGGTGGGAGGAGGAGAGCACCAAATGCAAGCCAGACCCTGCTACAGGACACTGCCACTTGGGTCAGCCAGGCCAGTTGCTTATAGGAAAGAAGGGCTGCTCCTGCAGCAGCACCCCAGCTCACAGCCTTTTAAAATGAGTCCTGGTGATAGAGCAGCTCACTGCAGGGGACAGTCCCTAAGAATAGGCAGCCAGCTCTGGCACAGCTTCAAATCTAATGTGACACTGAGATTTGTTTATCTAGAGGAACAGACTCTGCCCTCTTCCCCAGTGACCTGCTAACAGCTGACAGCTCACACCAAGAAACACACACACACACATCCAAATACCAGGACAGTTATTTCTGCTACTAGAACAGCTGCTGGTCCCACCACAGCACTCCAATCCCTGGCTATATTCAGCACCAACGCCTACCTATCCCCACATCCCTGCTCTTGTTTACTGACAGGTACTTTTCCAGCAGCCCTGTGCAGCACAGGTCAGTCCTGCAGGAGATGACACCCAACTGCTTGCACTGGGATGATGCTGCAATCCTGCCTAGAAGAGCAGCTGCTTAAGACCCCTTTCCCCTTGCTGACAGTCCCTCCCAAACTTAAGGTCATCAGAAATGGCATCACACAGCAAGGCTACCTCCCTTTCAGCTGCCCTTGCCATTCACCCCCTCCAACCCTCCCTGCTGAATGCTGGTGCCTGCAAGGCCCAAACAAGCCTGGAGAGACTCCAGTGTCACTGCCACCTTCCCTAAACAAGTCTTCCTAGAGGCTCCAGACAGTCCCTGACTCCAGCCCTGCTCAGGGTGTTCTGTGCCATGAGGCATCTCTCGGTCTGGCAGTCATGGGCAGGCCAAGCACAGGGCTCTGAGCAAGGGCAGAAGCACAACCTCCCCACTTTACCTCATTTCGAATCTCCTGGCTCAGCCCTTCAGCTTGATCCAAGGGAAAGCCAGACACCAGCTCTGTGGTGAGCACGTGCTTGCTGCACAGCTCATCTATTACTCTTGGGACATAAAAGAAGGGGTGGTCTTTCAGCAGCTCCCTAGGGATGGAGAAAGGAGAGGAAAAGGTTTAGGAGCCCTGAGAGCAGACGGACACATCAGCAACACCTCACCCAGCCCTTCACCAGCCTCTCCCCACACCCTGGCTGGGGCTGCCAGGATATGTTTTCCTCAGCAATTACAGTAGGGATTAAGTCAGCAGAACCCCTGCCAGTGACTTAACAGCTGCTGCCAGCTCGTGAGGTCACATCTCCTGCCAGAGCAGTGATATTAAGAAGGCTCCAGGCCGGGGCATCAAGGGGCACTGGGCTCTTTTGCTCACCCCACTTGGCTTCAGGGCCAGACTACACACATGGAAGAACTGCTGTGCCAAGGGGAGCGATGCCACAGGGGCAGTTCTGCAGCAGCAGAGGAAGAGCATCCAGCCACCATCAGGATGCTATGGTGAGCCAAGGGAGCAGGCAGCACTGGTGGTGGTAACTGCTGGAAGAGAGCTGAACTGAAAACCTCCTAGGCTGGAGGATGGGAAAAGTTCACAAAAAGTGACATAAGAGCCCACAGGAGAGCACTGCAACGCAGCCTCAGGAGTTACTGCAGCACCTTCAGGTATGGCAGAACAGCCAGACTTGCACAGGAGGAGGGAGGACAGGTGATCCCATTTCAGCTGACTGAAGCCATGCCCAGCTGAGACAAGGTGGTGATTCTGGGAGACAGCTCAGGCCACAGCTACACACCCTTCCCCTGTGCCACATGGCAGGGCACAGCAGTCAGCTCCCCACCATCCCTGAAGTTAAGCAACCTCTCCTGCCTTTCCCACACACACAGAGAAGGGGCTGAAGGCAATGCTGGGAACATACTGGAATTTCCTTGCGCAGGCAGCTTCTCTCAGGTAGTCACACTCCAGGGCCAGCTCTCTGCTCACAACTTCAATCAAGTGCTCCGGGAACAAACCTGAAGGTCAAACAGCAGAAGAGAGAGGGCTTAGAAAAAAAGGATCTCCTCAGGCTAAGCTTTCCAGAGCTGCAGCTGAGGAGCAGCCTGCTATCCAGCCAACTCTGAGCTGAAGAGTACAGGTGGCCCCAGAGAGCCAAGGTGTATTTCCAACTAGTGCAGGTTGTGCAGTAATCCCAGGCCCAGGCTACACAGCTGCTCCTAAATCAAGGTACATCCACACCACTGCTCTCTGCAGCAGAGCTCTGTCCTCCCCCAGCTCCCACCCCACAGCCCAAGCTGTCCGTTCCTGCTATCGGCATGGCTGTGCAGGGACACACACCAAGGACAAGCACCCAAACACTGGGCAAAAGCAGCAATAAAAGGCTCCAAATTGTATCTGCCTCCAAATGGGAGCAGGCACTGCCAGGTAGGAACAGTCAGCATGACTAACACAGTGCACTGCAGCAGCAGCACGTAGCCAGGGCCTGACATGCCAAGCCCAGTCTTCTCAGTCTTGAAGTTGGAAAACCAATCTGCTTCTTGGGCCAGACACAGCTGGGGCTGCAGCAACCTCTGCAGGGCCCTGCCCAGCCACCACAGAGAACAGTCCCAGATTTTGCCAGCACCCAGCCTGATTTTACAGCAGCATTTGTACAGTCCCACTAAGATTTACAGAGGTACAGTCCCTGCTGCTGCAGGCAGGTATTTGGAAAAAGGAGTAGTAAGTCCTGCATTCCCTGTGGGAAAAGGGACTTATCCATGTGCTGGGACACCCAGCAAGTTCTAAGTCTGACAGTTCTCCACAACTCTGATTGGAAAAAACAGAGAATGTCTGGGAAGAGCACAGAATGGCAGGCATGGAGGGCTACAAGGAAACATGGAGAAGAATGAGTTCTGCCAAATGTACCAGAAAATAACAGGACAAAGCAAGACTACCTCACCCGAACACTACCCACGCTCCAAGCCTAGAAAGCCATCAAAAGTGAGTATTCCCAGGCACTTTATACTTAGCCAAGAATCCCTGTGGGTCTGTCACTATGGAGAGCACACAGAGCCAAGTGCAGGTTACTCTGGCAGGTGTGTGCATACACGTGGCCAGAAAAAACACAGGTGCACTTCCCACCCCACCGAGTGGGCACTGGAGCAGGCACATGGCCAGCAAAGGCAGCAGCAGCTCTGCAGCAGGACAGGGGAACAGAGCATGGCTCCCCAAGCTGGCTCTGCACCCTCTGCCCACATCTACTCCCTCTCCTGCTTTCTGCAGGAAATCTGCTCCTGGGCAGACTTAGTATCCTCAAGTCCTTTTCCCCTGTCTATGGAGGGACACATGAAATGCACTGCTTGAAGAAAGGGGTTGGCAGAACTCAACCTGCACCAGTGGGAACACAGGGCCTGCCACAGTCTCTGTCTTTTTACCTTCAGGGAGAATATTGCTCATGCTCAGGACAGCCATCAGGTTGTTGACATCACTGCTGATGCTCTGGGCGACTCCGGGGTACTGTGGGATGAATGGGAGAGGGCAGTGTTGAGATTAGATGACCTGGTTGTACAGGGCTTGATAAAAACACCTGGCTCAGCATCCACTGCCCCCACATCACAGCCACCTACAGCCTGGCAATGAGCCATGGCATTCCTGAGCCACACATGCCTCCTGCCAAAGCCCATTCAAAGCCCAGCATCTAAACCGGGGGACAGACAGAAAAGAGAAGATGCAGCTCCTTGCAATCAGAATGGCTTGTTCAGATCCTCTGATGGGAATTCTCCCAGCACATCACGGGTTCTCAGACACACAAATCCCGCAACAACCGCGGCAGTCAGTCATTTCCCTCCCACAGCTGAAAGCACACACCCCTGGAAGCCCCAGAGTGTGTCATTCCCAGCTGTAGGGCAAGTGGTGAGGCCCCAGCCCAGTCCTGGCAAAGGCACCTCCTCCTGTTCTCACCTCATCTGTCAAGAAGGGAAGGAGGCTGCACTGCTGAGGAGAATGTGTGCTGCTGCCAGAGGGCTGAGTTTCTGCTGCTGTTACCTTGGCCTAACTTCAGACACTACTTGGGACACAAATGGCTTGAGAAGACATCAGCACCCATTGATACTATTTCTGAAGTCTCCCCACACTACAAAAGCCCACCAATGAGCTGACCAGCTTTGCCTGGGATACTGCTCAGTCAGCAATGGACCTCACTGCTTTGGATTATAAACCAGGCTGTACAAGGAGCTTTAGCTCTAGAACTCAGTCTTGTTGGAAACAGCCACCTGAGCTTGCTGACACCCAGAAAGGGGCCTGGAGCATGTGCACATCCCAGAAAGGGGACTGACCTATGGAGCAGCTGGGACCCTCCCACACAGCCCTAAAAGTACCAGCAGTCCCTCAGCACCATTATCCCATGCTGCAGTGACATATCTATGGGATGTCTCCTGCTCGCCTGGACTCACACTGGCTCAAGCTGCAAAACCTTTCCTGTCTTTTCCAGTCAACCTGCACTGGGTAAGACATCACCAGCCCCACATCTTCACTTGCATTAAAATGTTTCTGATTTGTCTAGCAGCACACAGGCAGCTCCCCTGCCCTTCTATGGGCTCAAACAAGACAAGGCTGGTCTGTAAAGCCCACCTGGATTTTCATGGCAACTTCTTTCCCGTTTTTCAAGCGTGCCAGATGAACCTGGCCAATTGAAGCAGCAGCAAAGGGGCGTTCTTCAAAGGACTCCAGTTTATCCCTCCAGTTGGGGCCAAGATCATTGTTCAGAGTTTTCTACAAATAAATAGAAAGGATCAGGGTATGGGAAGCAAAGATTTAAGACTTTCAGTCTTGGAAACCACGTTCCTCTAAGGTGACTGAGTTCTGAGTATCTAGAACCTGCTTTCTAGATCATCCTCTGTGCCTTGTAATGGCACACCAAGGCAAGGAGTGGTCCAGCCAGCAATGCTGCCCCAGCACTGAACAGATGCTGATCAGATCTCTGTGAGGCTCTGCCCTAAAGGACAGAAACCTTTAACACAAACACCACTGCCTTGGCAATACAAACATCCCCTTTTAGGTGCCACTTGCTATCTTCCAGAAAATGAGCAAGGAGTTAGCTATTTCTCCTCTTTCATCATGCTGCCAAGCTGAACAGAAGCAATCCAGGCATGACTCTCTTTACGGCAATATTGACAATTAAACATCACAGCCTGCTTTAACAGCTTTTTTGCTACCCTGCCAGACTGCCATATTCAAGTTCTAGCTCTGCTTAGTGTCTTTCAGAAGATAAGTAGTGCTGGCAGTTCCTTTTGCACCATTCTTTACATGTTAATTTACAGAGAACATATACACTGGCAAAAGCAAACTTAGTTTGCTTCATTCTGGGTCTTCTTGATGGCAAGTTAACCAAAATGTAAGGACAAAGCTGCTGTTAATTTTCCTGCAGACTAAGGCTTGTAAGTCTGTTTCCAAAATGGGATGTAGACATATCTAGACACCAGCTTAAGGTTTTCTCACCCATGAGAAAGAGAAAGAGAAGAGGAGGCTACACTCAACAAGACCCTATAACCATATTTGTGTGCAGCATCCTGTTCCATCAATATTAATCTCTGGACATGAAAAAGTCTCACATTTTTTTCCCCTCTGTCTAGGTCCAAACTTCCATTTTTTTGAGAGAAAAGACAGCACATAATTGAAAGAAGGAATCACACCTTACCCACAACTGAAAACATGTAACGTTGAAAGAATACTCTTTAAAATCCCCATCCACCTCCCTTACTAGTGTATGTCACAGGTGACGTTTATTCTGTCATTGTCCCTTTCCCTGATAAGCACTCAGGAATATTCCTCACCATCATCTGCTTTATTGGCATGAAGTCAGCGCTCTGACGTACACGCTCGAAAATCCTCTGCAGATGGGGGTTGATGAAGGCATCATCTGCCAAGGGAAAGCACACAGCAGTCAGTGCAGGCACTGCATTCTCCAACACACAAAGATGTGTACCTGCATTCAGACAAGTCAGGCTGGCCTGCCCCAGGCACACCCCAGGGAAGGCTTTGGAAGTAGTTCTTTTGGTGTGGTGACAGGTTGCACAGACCCAAGAGCAGAGCCCTCTGCCTCTGTCACACACCAGCCCATCCCCTGGCTGGCAGCACTAGGGAGAGTTCACATCCAGGTCTAGGAGAGGCCACTGCCTCGTGGAAACACAGGTCACAGAAGGGACCCCTGGAGAGCCATCCCAACGCTCCAAGGTTCCCCATGTGGTTTAATCCAGTTCATTTTAAGGGGCAGCAGCTCCTTCAGAACGCTGTGCAGTGGTAAAACACCACTTACACAAGTATTGAACTCTTGGAGAAATCAGGATTCAGCACCTGCTGTTGTAAACAACTGCCCAAAGGCAGAGCAGCTACAAGTGGGCAGCAGAGAACACAGCTGAGCCAAAACTTTTAAGTCAGAAGGATTTAGCAAGCAAATATTTACACTCATAAGAAAGAGGAGGGGCCGGGGCATCTTGAAAGATTAGTCTTCTGCTTGAGCAAGGACTTCTACAGCAACTCGGAGAAAAACTACCATTTTTTGGCAAACTTTTCATTTCATAAATGATTATGGAGGAATTAGATTTATCTGCTGCTCTCCCAGCACCGGAAAAGTCCAGGCTACAGGCCTTGATCCAGAGAACTGAACCTGCACATGCGACTGTGACATTCAAACAGAAATTTATTGTTCCTCTCCAAATACACATGCATGAACTACTTTATGTCTATCCCAGGAAACAAGAAACAAACAGTGACCTTAAGAGGACTGTCCTGAGAAGAAGGGCGGAAAGGAATGGAGAGAAAAAGATAAATAATGCAGAGATGTGACACTAACACTCAGCATTGTTTACAAATCCCCACTGAAGCCATAGCAGCATTTAAAAGTACTAAAAAAAACCCCAACATTGTGGAACCAACAGGAGTTTTTAAGAAGAGCTCCCATTCCGTCACTGCAAGTTGGAGATGAGCAGGCTTTGCAGGAACAGTGAGTAGAACTCCTGCTGTGACGTTACAAACCCGCAAGAAGGTGAGACATTGCATTTGCGTGTGCACTGCAAACACCAAAAGAAACACCTGCTCTGTCACTGATGGTGTATCACTGCCCAGCCTCTGAGCACTCCAAAAACTATTCTCAGGGGTACGTGAAGGTATTAACCATCATGCTGCAACATGCAGCCTGCACTGCCAAGGGTGACTGGACAGAAGGAGAACAGATCTCACCAAGAGTGACTCCTGCTCCCAGAAACCATTTGTGTCAAGGTATCAGCGCCTGCCACAGGCATTCAGGATAAACTTCTGTTATTTGCTTTACTGCTGACATCCATAAACCTCTCGAGGGGCTGCAACCCCTAGTCTGAGAGGGCATCCATCCTTAGCTGGGGTGCTTGACCACCCCCACTCTTTGTTCACGAGCACAACGTCAAATAGCCAAGAAACCTGCGAGTCCGGGCTGACTGTACAGAAACTCAGCAGCAACGTCAAAAATCAGTCACGCTGTGGAAGCCAAACTCTGCCAAAGCCAGGTTTACAACACGCTGATGAATAAGGTTTTACGTCTTTGTGGTCAACTGGTGAGGCCTTACTGGAACAAAACACGAAGCAGGAGACAAGGCAGGGCACTCTCAGCTGGCAAGTGCAGCTGCCTTTCCAACATCTCCCAGAACACAGGATGACTGGGGGCCCTTGGCATCTTTTCTGTGCAGGACCTTTAGGAATAGGGGTCCCTAACAAATCCACTGACTCCCACATCAGGGAGACACAGCAGACATCAGGGGTTTTAAGGACACTGCTGCAGGGAGCTCCTGCCCTCAGTTAGCACCCAGACCTGCTGATGGAAGCAGTGAATTCAAACTCACCTGGCCACAGAGAAGCCCATGAAGTGGCAGGACCTGCATGAAACCCTCCTGTCCAAACAGCCAGCCCAAGAAACAGACAATCTGCATTGTTGATGGTGTCTGATTTATTTCACCGCAGCTGTCCCCCAGCAAGGTCACCATGGGCCTGTGTTCTTGCCAGGCACAGCAGAGCCCACACACTTATAGCAAGAGTCCAAATCAGGGCTGGGTACAAGCACTGAGGTTGCTAAAGGCCTGTTCTTGACACCAGAGTGAAGTCAATCAGCAAGTATTTGACACTCCTGCCAGAGCACCGTAACATTAGGAGACAGCAGGCAAGTTACAAAAATCCAGAGCATTTCAGCTCCTCAGAGCCAGCCTTTCACAGCTACTCCCTCTGCACTCACAACCAGGCCTAGGGCAGCTGTGCAGGCTTGGGCACACATCAGGCACAACTCAGTAGTGTCCCAAGAATCTGAAGTTAATCCCACCTATGGTAGATGAGTTTAATTGCAGAGCTGATTTCCAGGCATGGCTCACTCAGCCCACATAGCAGAGGCACTGGAAAGCAAGGAGCACGGGAGCTCCTCCTGGATCTGCACTGTGAGCCATCAGTGGCACCTGGCAGTTTCTAGAGGGTGAGAAAACAGCATGTGGGTGACAGCCTTTGACACAGCAGCTGATGCCTCCCACTAGGCTTTGCCAGGTGGCCATCAGCCTGGCACCCACCTAAATCAATTGATTAGCAAATGAAATGCCAATCAGAGCTCTCTGGGACAATGAACTCATCTTGCTTTGTTGGCAAGCCCAAGTTATTTAATACTCTACTAGATCCAGTCTCATCAGCTAATACCTACAAAAATTCAAGTAGAAGTACAAGCCAAGCAAACCAAGTACTTCAAACACTGAGACACTTACTCAGTTTCAGAAACATACTGAAAGCTATTTCCAGACAAGTCTTACAGCTACTTTTGGCTGGTTCTTTCCTTCCCTATCAGGCTGGGCAGGAAGGCGAATTGGAAAGATCCAGATAAGGTTTGAACTGAGCACAAATGCCATCTCCCAGGAGTAACCTAACAGTTCAGTGCAGACACTGATGTCACTCATGCCTTCACCTGTGGTCACTGGCCTCAGAGCTCGATGGGTTAAATAGCAGTTTGAAGCCTTCTCTGGATGGAAACAAGTGTTTTATACCTGATAAGGTTATCAGCTGTACTGGCCTTTCCAGTAAAGCTTCAGTGCCCACAGAGCACATAAACTACAAACAGGTTGCTATAATGGGAGAGCATTGTGGATATAACCTTGACCAGTTCTGGTGAACAAAGAACAGGATCACATTCTTGTTGTCACCCTCCTGCTTTCTAGCAGGACACCTGCAATTAGAGTGTAATACAGCTCTGCTTCTCAACAACTGCTTGTAACACAGACACTAAAATTCACAGTGTCACTCTACTGTCAACCAACTTCAGTTATACACAATAAGGACATTGGGAGAGTGGTGGTGGATATAGTGCATACATCTATTTACTTCATACTGGGATTAGATGGAACTCAAACATTTCCATCACTGCTCTCACAGGAGAAAGCCACTTGTCCAGTCTGCCTGGTGGCAGACAGCTGACCCTGTGTCACACCTGGCAGCCCTAAGGACAGCTGAGGACCTGTGCTGCCACTTACCTTGAATGCTCAGCATCTGTCCCAGCTTTAGTGCCGCTCCCCGGACCTTGCACAAGGTCCTCACGATCCTTTCTGCATTGGCCTCCGACAGGAACGGGCTAGAATCCATCACTGCTTTCTTCCCTGAGGGCAAGGAGAGAGAATGAATGAAGAACACCCTTATCTTGGCAAGCCCACTCCACTGTGTTAGCCCACATTCAACAGGAGATTTGCCCTTCCCTAGGGAAATCAAACCAGGACTACACCGAGTGCCTTCACTGCAACCCAGGGACACGGACTAAAGTTGTACAAGTGCCTTGAGACAACTTTGACCTCATTGGCTTGAGGGCCAGCAGCAACAAGTCACAGCCTCTAAGAATGTCTGTGCTGCTCTGCAAACTGTCTGGGATCCTGGGCAGATGTTGGTGCTTGAACTCACTGTACCAGCCAGCACAGCCTAAAATACTTTGCAAAGGTGTCTTGGGTCCCACACCATGGGGTGCAGCCCAGCCATAGCCTCAGAAGGGCAGCAGGTGTGAGCCACAGCAAGGGGGAATCCTCAAAAGCCTTGGCAGCACACTGGCACAGACCAACAACAGGCCTCTTCCAACCTCTTAGGGTGGAAGCTTGCACAGAACAAGGCCAAAATACACACACTCAAACACACACTTTCCTGTCCCCAAGAGTGGGCAAAGCCTGATGTCTGACAGGCTCAGAGAGGTCATGCAGCCATCTACACACCAGTGCCACGGTTCCAAGTATGCAACAGGGGGATTGTGTGGCATAAGAAGCACTTCCCCTCCACTTTTTTTTTTTTTTTTTTAAATTAAGGGAGAGGGGAAGGAGACCCTGATGGTCCCTTTGGGAGAAGCAACCCAGAACTACCTTCCAGGGCAATGCCCAGTAGAGCAGGGACAGAGGGGGCAGGCAGACACCCGCTTACCACTTCTGCTGGGGCTGCAGATCAGCTCCAGCTGACAGAGAGCCAAGCAGAAGCAAGGTCAGGCCTTGCAGCCAGGCTGCAGAACTCACAGCTAATATGCTGATCTTGCAGCTACCTCGTTTTTAGAATACTGGAGAGGAACAGAGGACAGAACAGCTGAAGCCCCCATAAACAATAAGCAGCACGCAAAAAGGCGCAGCAGATGAAAACAGCCCTGGAGATCTCAGGCAGATGGAAATTACTGGTGTGTCATGTGCTGACTAGAGCAGCCAGAGATCCTCTCCATCTCCTCGTAGCTCTCAGGAAGGTACACAGAGGGACTCAGACTGGCCAGGGGACATGACAAACAACAGACTGAAGTAGCTGCTGTCTAAACTCTGGTAGCTCCCACAACTTGGTACTATTTTCTTGAGGTGCCAAGCATGTTACTGATCTGACAGACACCCTTCAGTCCCTGCAAGCAGCTGGAGTGCTTACAGACCTTCCCTGCAGAAGTGATTCCACAGAACTCTCCACTGGCAGAGCACAAATGTGTGAGGTACAGGCTGCTCTCCTGCCCTTCATCCCCCCTCTTTCCTTCATCTGTTTTGTGGGATAGCAGCAAGATGGCACTGCATGGGGGACATCTCTCTACAAATCCCTGTCCTAAGTCAAGAATGTACAGGAAAAGGAAAGAGAGGAATAAAAACACCAGGAGTACACAGGACAGCCATCCTGCTCTTGAGAGCAAGATCTGGAAAAGCAGGAGGGGTCCAGAATTCACTACTTCCAACACACTGCAGTCCTCGGAGCACATTTTGCTCTGGATAATGGAGGTAAGGAGCCTTAGAGACTGAACAGGTAGAGCTACCCAGGGCAGAAGGATCTGGCTTTGCACACTTGAAAAGCTGTCTCTCAACTGTCCTATCAGGAAAACTGTGTCCTTAGCAATGATGAGGCAAATCCCTGCATGAGATGATACACAGGACCTAGGGAAAGTACAGAATCAAAGCCGTACCTTCCTTCACAGCACTGCACACAAAAATATCCTCCTTTGAGTCAGCAGCACCATAAAGCAGTTAGTTAATGATTAAAGCCACATCCAGAAGCCAGTGAACCCTGACAATTTTAAGTCTTATCAGAGAAAGAGCCAAACACAGGCAGTCCCAAATCCTCTTCTCCTGGCAGGCTTCTCATTGAAGTCAAGCCTCCAGGGGCAATACCTGATCACCCGGCAGCCCAACAGCACGTGAGCAGCTCTTGCTCATTGTACTTTCCTACAAGGGGGCATGAACAAGAAGGTGACCTGGAAACAAGAGTGAAAAGCAGGACTATGTAAATGATAAGCAGAGAGAAAAGACATACAGGCTTCCAAGGCTGGGTGGAAAGGGAGTGGGGATAAAACCCACCACAAGTTCATGAAAAAATATACCAATTTTCAGTGAGTTAACATTTTACCCAAAGATGGCTGGCACCTTCTGGTGCCTTACATTATTTCCCCCCCATCTTCAGATCACAAAACTGGTTTCACAAAAAAGGCAAAGAGAAGTCACATACAAGCTGTGGCAACATGGACACCTCAGAAATTAAGGCTTCTGCAGCCACAGTGCCTGGGCCTGTCAGCTCTTCCACAGAACAGGCAGCAGGCAGACACCCTCATTAGTACTTGATCCACATTATTTTTTTTCCTTTCCAAATTCAGAATTAGCATGAACCCTTCCAAACCTATGTGCAACTCACAGCTGCGTCATTCCTTTTCCACCTTCTTTGCCACTATCAAATGGAGAACTAGGGACTGGACTTTGTGTATATTTGTTTTAGGACCATCTGCCACAGAAACTTTGGGGCAAGGGAATACTCGAGAACATGGCCTAAGCACCTGGCACTGACAGCCCAAGGATATTGCATTACTCCCTTTCATAAGAAAATCCCTCTGCGTTCAAATCCAGGCCAAGTGCCAGCCTGTCAGGGCTCTGTCCAGCCTGGCATTTGTGCAGTGCCTGAAGAACTGCCTGGGACAGGTCATTAATAAGTGACAAAGTTGTCCTTGAACCCAGAGTCTCTATATTTGTAACTGCAGCTGTTTATTTGGGCATTCTCATTTTAATTCCTGGGAATTTATTCTACTTTCCCATTCCCACCTTGTGTGGGCTTTATACTGTAAATACACACTTTAAATACTAAGGCTGCCATCCAGGTCACGAGTGACAGAGGGCGTTATCAGCCTACAAGGGAAATTGAAACTGGAAATCAAGTAAGTCATCCTCTTTCTAACAAAATAAGATGAGCCAAACCCCTTAAAGATGGCAGCATTAGGGCCTTAAGCCCTTTAAAAAAAAACCCACAAAAACCAAAGAAACCTGCACCTACTCACAAGAATTTGGCAGCAGAAAGAATTTATGTCCAGGACATTAGGCTTGCATGGAAAAGGAAGAAATTCACCAACTCTTGCACCAGGCATATTCGTTCTAGGTTAAGTCCCTGAAGAAGTGAGTTGTTTACGGAAACAGAATCCAAAGTAGAGAGAGAAGGGTCCTGTGGCTACCAGACAAGGATGGGGAAACTGAGCAGGAAAAAACAGATCAGCACTAGCACAAGTGCTAGAGAACGTGCAGGAGAGTAGGAATTTGCAGTCCCTCTGATAACAGCAATGGAAAGAAGAAGTACAAGCTGTGCTATCAGGATCATGTGTAGCTCAGGAGTGTCTGGCTTAGGGGTTGGGATTAAAGGACCAGTGTTTCTAACTCCATTTTAAAGGTGCAAAGACACTTTAGTTTGTACTAACTAGACAAGAGAGGACAACCAAGAGAAAGCTCTTCCTCATTACTCCTGGATGCCAGTGAGAGTGTGAAATTCTTAGGCATGCCTTTGGGCATACACACATCCCACTTGTTTAAGTCTGGAGTGCCAAGAAGTTACTATTAATATTGCAGCAGTAGGGAGAGAAATTGCATCCTCTAGCAGCTTCCCAGGAACAGGACAATATGTCATTCTCAAAAGAGACAGGTCTTAGCCCAAACTCGTGGTGCTGGCAGCCACAAAACTTGGGCACAAATGCCTCAAACTAAAATCAGGAAAGGGGTGCAGAGGTATTTTTAAAGAAATATAGAGGTACTTATGTCAAGAGATTTCTCCCACGAACAGCTCAGGCTGGAACTGTCGGAATAACAGTAAGAAATGGAATCTTGGACTCCCACAGTGTCAATATCCTCTTCTGTGCATTTCTGCAGGAGCAGAGCCCATAGAGAGAGCTCTCATTCATGGAGCCTTACCCACCACTCTGAAATACTGTGGAAAACACACATCCAAGGACACTAGCCAGAGGCTGTAGCTGAGTCACCTGGAAACCTTCCTGTGTCTTTGGCCTGAGAAGCTCCAGAAGAGTTTGAAGGCTGGAAGTCTTTCACTTTTGCCTCACCTCCACACTTGCTGATCTTGGCCCATTCTCAGTTCCACTATTGATATTATTCTCCTTTACAGCACAACCACTGCTCCAAGATCTTATCTAAGCAGACTTGACAGCAAGAGGGGAAGCAACAAGGAAAGACAAACAAACACCTAAAAATAAAAGCCAGGTCATTTTCTAATTCCCTGCCTAGCACTGAAGTTGGCAGCTCTCATTGCCTTGTTTTTTAATCAAGGTTTGTTCAAGAAAATCACTCTTCCAAAAGCAGGATTCAAGACAGTAAAGCAGGCTTCTGACACAGAAAAATAGTAGTTTCCCCATCAAGAAGAAAAAAGTTTAGAAGTGCAATTGCTTTATTGCAAGGAGAAAGTGTCTGCTGCCCTCTAAATAAAAAAAAAATAAAAATAATCCTTCTCACTCTTTAAGAGAGAGGAACAAAGCTCATGTTATTCCCTCAAACTTCATAGCTCTGTAAACTCATGTTTTCACTTGGGGTGTGCCCAATTAGAAAATACTCTGGCAAGCAGAGAAATACCAACAGTTGTGCAATTCTGCCTCTGTTAAAAGCAACACAAGTCATCAGCTTCCAACAGGTATCAACAACCTGTCAAACATCCCAAGTGGTGAAAGCAAAAAGCCTTCAAGCATTCTCTACAGGATGGGCCGTGTTTGCCTGGCTGCATGTTTTTAAATCAAAGCAAAGAAACCCATCCTCAAACACCTCAGCTCTTGGAGAGAAACAAGAACTCTTTGCCAAGGATCCTTTTTCTCTGCTGGGCTGCTCTGCATTGCTGTTAATATTTGCATCTTGGTATTCCAAGTACAAGCAGTGTGCTGGGTCATCCACAACCCCTGCCTCCCACTAATGGGAATGTGTTTCACATCCTGAAGTGTTGCTTTAGGGTTTGGGAATTTCTTTTGGTTGGGATTTTTTTGTTCAGTTGCTTAGTTTTTTTTTCATGTTTCCCCGCCTCGAAATTTCTTCATTTTCCAGCCACTCCCATACCTCCTGAAACAGAGGTTCAGTTTCCATCCTCCTTCCACCCCCAAAGATGAACAGGGTGAAGACAGAAATTGGCTTTGTAGTAGAATACTACCAGCCACAGAGGAAAATTAAAAGGACCCAGCAGTTGTCATTATCTCAAAGTAATGCTTCTGAACCAGGAATGATTTGACTTCAGTTTTACTTCTAGCTACAAGTACTTCAACCTTTCATCAGCTCCCTCCAGTCACTAGAAGTACCCTAAACACACAACCATACCAGCCAAACCAGAGAGACCAGCTGAAGACCAAACAGCCTGCAGCAACTGTAACAGACCTTGACATTTTGCAGTATCCCACCAAAGCTTTTCCTGGATGACAAACAAGTGAATGGAACCATAAACTTTAGAATAAATCTCATGTTTTCTGGAGAAGAACACTATGTATTTCTATTTCACCCACACACACCCCACCATATTTTACCAACACATACGCTTAGAAGAAAGCCACCGTGACATGATCAGGTACAACTTAATAACATTTTACCTCCAACTTCAAATAAACTGGGAAGGAAAGAGGATCAGGTCAATTTGCACAGCACAGCCTTTTGCATATTATGAGGATCCTTTAGAAGGCAGCAAAAGACAGATATTGGAAATAGATAATTGCCATTTAACAGGAGCATAAAGTTTTTTGTCTCTCTTACAAGAGAGTAGCCATCCTCCAAGTTCCTCCTAGACAGAGCATCCTTTAATTTCAAACAGACTACAACCAGTAACAACATTTTCAGACACACAGGCTCATCTAAAGTTTCTGTACTGATAGAAATACATGGTTTTACTGAACAGTTTCAAAAGAATTGTTAAGTCGAGACAATCCAAGAATGGGCACAGAGATAGGATTCAACCTCAGGGTTGGCTATGGGAAAGTAAAGCTGTACAAACTGTGCTGGCACAAACACATTCTCTGGAGTATTCCTCTGACCTCTGTCTATGTAGTGAGGCTGTGGCGTAGTGAGATGGGAGAAGACCCAGGAGTTGAAGGATTATATTGAAAAAAAAGAACTACCCATATCCTCCTGTTATTCTGTTTCACCATCCAGCCTTCAAAAGAACACAAATCTTGGAAATGCAGGTGAACTGTGTCTGGGGATAAAATAAAGAGGAGGAAAAAAAGAAAACAGAAAGAAATTGAAAGGGCTTACCACTGCGTTCCTCAGGTCTAAGGCTCTTCTTTGCCACTTCTGCCAAAGCCCCAATGCCAAGACCAACAGCTAGTCCTTTAAAATAAGAAGAAAAAGACTCAAGTCAGAATGAAAAAAAACTTCCAAGCCACATACAGAGGCATTTTTGGTAATTAACTTTAAGCCACACATTCAAATGCACAACAGCTCTATTAGAGCATCCTGGCTTTTGCAATGGAGTCATCTTCACTTGACGCTGAAGAGTTTTCTCCTGTATTTCTTCAGCCCAGCATGCCAGCCAGGAATCATAGGCTAGGCCAGTCTGGGACATCTGGCTTTTATAAAGCATGTCACAAGTGTTACTCAGAGCTCTCTGCTCTGGCTGATGCCCTGCTCTAGACTCACATCATGGAGTTTAAAAAAAGGGGAAAAAAAGGTGCCAAAACTCTCACAAACATGGTTCTCAAAGTACAATTCTCAGGAAGGAACAGAATCCCTTCACCCCCCACCACAGCAGGAGGAAAAACTGTATTTAGGATGAAGCCGCTGCCAGTAGAGTGTAAGGTTTTGCAACCCTGCTGTCTAAGCAATAAATTTAATTGTGCTCATTAGCCATCTCTTCCTTCCATGTGCTCATTTACTGTGATGAGCAGAAACCCGTTTTTCCCCAAGGCTCACCTTACACCAGCAGTGTTGTAACCTGCAGTCCCAAGGAGCTGGGCTGGGGAGTAATCCCACACAGCAACAGCAAGGCCAGGAGACAAAACACCAGCACTCCACATGAACTATCACCCTGGCAAGCAGTGAGTTCCAGGGTGCTGTTTCACAGCCACAGGTTGAGCTATGACTACAAAGGGCAGCACCATCTGCCTCCACCAACCAGAGCAAAGCCACCGAAGATTAAATGAGACACAGATCTAATCATGCAGCAATCCATACTACCAAAGGTCTCACTGCCTTCCCAATATCAAAATATTTATTCTTCTAGATAATAAATGACATGGGCAACCAGAACAGATGGTGCTGCTCCACATCTCCTCAGCAGTACTCCCACATTGCTCACAGTACTGGGTGCACCTGTTTTCCAAGTACCCCAAGCCCTCCTCAAGGCACTACTGGAAAACTTCCCAGGTAAAACAACCAGGGAACAAAGCACAATGAAGGAAGCAGAGCTGTCCAGCACCTGGCATTTTGCACGTGTGCAGGAAGAACCACATGCACAAGTTCTGTAGATTCAAGCGAGAAAGCCTGGCCACAAACAAGGCGACCATCACCCTGCACTGGAGTTTTTCCTCTCCCCCACCAGGTAATTACAACCCCACCTCTCCCAGTACAATTTCAAGCTTGTATCATTTGTCTGCTTCACAAACAGTTCCACTTTCAATCTTACAGACTACATGCACTGGGCCAGAGAATCCTGCAGAAGGTGAAGCACAGGAGGTGTCAGTGACATTACAAGGTGGTTGGGGTTTGGATTTTTTTGGTTGGTTTGGTGGGGATTTTGTTTGGGTTTTTTTTTTTAATTTTTCTATATTTTCTGCAAGTTTTCCTATGGAGTTGCAACACTGAAATGACAACTTGAAGCCCAAGGAAGTCTGATGTTAGTAGCTAGCTTGTGCAGACCCTTCAATTGTGCCAAACCATGCATCATCAATGAACAATTGTTTTGCACCAGAAATCCAGAGATTTTATTAGCTAAAGAAAGTGAGAAAAATACCCCTAGGCTTCCCAGAAAACAAGCAAAAAGGCTTTTCAAACACACTGTAAACAACAGCTATTAAAATGCTGATACACGATCATTTCCAATCAGATCCCACATCCAAGACAGTAATTTGGAGCAGGCAGTACCAAGAGTCAGACAGGAAACCAATAAAGACATATCTCATCAACAAGATGTGATTTTCTAGACTATATACCACTCACAGAACATTTCTGTTGGCCTTGATCCCATTTTCACCACCTCCAAAACAATGCTCCCCACCATAAATCAGCTTGGTCATTATCAGAGCTAGACTGAACTGACTGGCAGTAATTGGTTTCAAATTAAAAACATCACATCGTCTTCTAAAGGCTCTGTGCTCAATGTCTAAAATTAAAAACAATGAGATTTACTGCCTGGACATAAAATAAAATGTATCTGAAGTTTCTAATCTCTTCATCATTAAGACAAACCACTTCTAAGGTAAATGAAAGACTAGGAACCAGATTCTACTCTTACCTTCCAGAATAAAGCTGGAGAGGTTACAGCTTGGGTTTACATCAGTGTGGGCAAGATCAGACTACAAATGAATGTGGTTTTGCACCTTCCCTCTCATGGATGTGCTCAGCTGAGCATCTGTACTAATATTGTAGACTGCACTAGAAAAAGAGCTTCTTTTTCAATAGGTGCTCTTACAGTTTCCTCACTGCTCCACTCTGTCCAATTTCCAAAAAAAAAAAATGAACTCCAATCACCAGTCAACAACAGTTTTAAATAAACTAAAGTCGGGCAAAAATGAGCACATGGTTAAGCGGCTGCTAAGCTTTAAAGATCTGAAATTTAAAACAAAGGCTTCAAGCATCTTCAAACTAAAATCACAGTGTTTGCTGCTGCTTAGCAGTCAAGCTTGAAAAAAAAAAAAGGTGGATGTTTGGGGTTAAGGTGTTTGCCTTCCCAAGTAAGCACTACAGATACTGAGGTCCTGCTTCCCAGGAAGCAGCTGAACATCTGCTTGCCAGCAGGGAGTCATGAATGAACTCTTCTTGCTGCTTTGCTTGAATGTGGACCTTTCTTTTCTTCCCCTCTTAAACCGTCTTCATCTCAACTCCCAAGTTTTCTCCAAGTTTTTGCTCTTTTTCCTATTCCTTCCTGCAGTGGGAAGGAATGAGTAAGCAGCAATATGGGGCTTAGCTGCTGCTGTTCACCTGTTACCAGGAACAAGTCATCCCTCCAAAGAACCTGCAGTGCTACGAAAGCACTCTCCTCCTCTGGGCCACTAATCTACTTGCACAGGTCACTCCTTATGTCCTTCACTTTCCTTGTCTGCAAGATGTGTACTTCCTCCAAGATTAATCATTTTGGGACAGTTCTCAGCATTGTTCAACAGCCATGGTTCAGCACCTTGAGAAATAATATCCCTAAGCACCTCCACAAAGCCACTCTCCTGCATTTTGCACTTCATGCAGATTATTTCAGCCTTGGAAAACGCCCCTTGGTTCTATACCAGCAGAGTGGCTCTTAGGATACTTTCCAGGCATCTGCAGCATCAAGAAGACTTCAAACCAAGCCCATCAAGAGATGATCTGGAACCAGCTTTGTTCAGGACAAAACCTCTTGCTCAGCAACTGACACAGCAAAACAAACAGGAGCTGAACGGGCTGTTATCACTCTGCTCAGCCTGCCAAGCACAGGGGTGGGCAAGACCCTCCCCTGGAGCAGCCTGTGCCCTGGTTTTGGTCACGTAAAACACCACAATCACCACACAGCACACACTGCAAGCTCCTCAGCTGGACAGGGCAGAGAAAAATATAATGAAAGGCTCATGGATTAAGATAAGGAGAGGGAGATCACTCAGCAATGACTGTCACAGGCAAAACAGACTCGACCTGGGGAAATTAGTTTAATTTATTACCAATCAAATCAGAGTAGGATAATGAGAAATTAATACAAAATCATAAGATTTATGATTGATAACATAAAAGACATTCCTCCTACTCCTCCGTTCTTCCTGGGTTTAAGTTTACTCCTGAATTCTCTACCTCCTTCCACTCCACAGCAACACAGGGGAAGGGGATGGTGGTTACAGTCAGTTCAACACACGTCGTTTCTGCCGCTCCTTCCTCCTCAGGGAGAGGACTCCTCATGCTCTTCCCCTGCACCAGCGTGGGGTTGCTCCCACAGGAGACAGTTCTCTATAAATTTCTCCAGTGTGAGTCCTTTCCATGGGCTGCAGTTCTTCACAAACTGCCCCAGCATGGGCCCCTTCCACAGGGTGCAATCCTTCAGGAACAGACTGCTCCAGCATGGGTCCACCGTAGGATAACCACCGCAGGATAACAAGTCCTGTCAGCAAATCTGCTCCAGTGTGGGCTTCCCACAATGTCACAGCTTTCTTCAAGCATCCACCTCTTCCACCCTGGGGTCCTCCATGGGCTGCAGGTGGATCTCTGCTCCACTGTGGACCCCCAAGGGCTGCAGGGACACAGCTGCCTCACCATGGCCTTCACCACAGGCTGCCAGAGAATCTCAGCATCTGGAGCACCTCCTCCCTCTCCTTCTTCCCTGACCTTGGTGTCTGCAGGGCTGTTTCTCTCACTCCTCTCTCCAGCTGCAATTGTGCAGGTTCTCCCCTTCTTAACTCTTATCCCAGAGGTGCTGCCACCATCACTGATGGCCTTGGCTTGGAGCCACTTGGAGTCAGACACGGGGGACGCTTCTGGCAGCTTCTCACAGAAGCCACCCTGCAGCCAAACCCTTGACAAGCAAACCCAATACAGTCACTTGTCACTCACACAACAATCTGAATCCTGCAGCTGTCAGGCCTATATAGACTCTACTAACATACCTCAACAGACTAGGTTTTTGCTTTTTTGTTTTCAAAATTGTTAAAATCACATTAAATCTAGACTTCAGCACAAGCTTCCTGAATTTTCTTTACTGCAAAAGAATCTTATTATATCATTAAAATAATAAACTTAGAAACCAAGAATGCGATTAAGGGAGAAAGGAACAGCTTAGAAAAGTCAAATAAGGCAAGGAAGGGAGAATGGAAATACAGAAAAAAATCAAGAACTGTGTGGGTGGAACTGATGACCCATCAGGCTACAAAACAAGCATGGAACAAAAAAAACTGCAGAAAAATCTGTTTTGTCAATTACAGTCCTGGGAAGAAAAAATAAATAAAAATCAAGGATGCTATTTAGTACTATAAATACACCTACCAGCAGTCACTCTGACTGCTGCAAGAAGCATAAAAAGATACATATAAAGGACAAAAAAGTTCAGTAGAGGATCTTGTGCTGATCACAGAGCAATATTAGCTAGTATTACATGCAAGTGTTGGAAAACATGATCTTCAATCTTTCCAGTAAAACGTTCTTTGCCTCCAGAAGTGGTGAGAAGCCAGGCAAACTCAGCAGTCCAAGTATTTTTGCCTCCTGTTGCTAATTTGTCCATCACCCACCACAGTGTCCTGACATCATGGCTGAGACACAGCTGAACACTCCCTGTAACACTGGAGGGGACAAAAGAAAACATGCAAAGACAGGAGGAGGAATGGGATCATGCCAATAGCATGAGAATTCAGCTATCTGAACCCCAGGAATACTTATATGAACTCTGTTTTTGACCTACTCAACATCTTTCCATCTTACCCAATCCTAAAATAATACTGTTCTAATATGGAAATAAAGGGGGAAAGTTGGTTTTGTCCAAAAAAAAGTGTTAAAAAAAAAAAAAGAATCAAATGCTAGTTTGA
The DNA here is from genome assembly GCA_013397115.1 of Edolisoma coerulescens. NCBI lineage: Eukaryota > Metazoa > Chordata > Aves > Passeriformes > Campephagidae > Edolisoma > Edolisoma coerulescens. The sequence continues at coordinate 1,350,322 of VWZW01000176.1, forward strand.
CTGATGTGGAGATTGTAGGAGAAGAATCTACCTCAACCACTTTATTTCCCAGAATGATTTCTTGGGGTCTTCAAATGAAGATGGCATCCCGAAGCACACAAGAGAATTCCTACACAAAAAGCTTACTTGCTTTAAGCTACATTCCCTCACAGATATGGAACAGCCTCCTGCCCTTAATTATTTTCAGGGCAATGTAAAGAGCCAGGTGGTAGAGCAGGAAATAATCACCCCCCACCTCTGCCATTCCTTGTTTGATTCCAATCATTTGAATGCCCTAGGAAGCAAGGACATAGCTGGGTCACTAATATTCCACAGGTTAACAGTGGTATTTCCTGCAATAATTTCCCCATCCTCCCCCATCCAACGTGGCCTTGAACACTTCCAGAGATGGGACACCCCCAGCTTCTCTGGGCAGCCTGTGCCAGTGCCTCACCACCCTCTGAATAAAGGATTTCTTCCTAACAACTCATCTAAGCCTGCCCTCTGTCAGTTTAAAGCTATTATCCCTCATCCTGTTACCACAGGCCCTTGTCAAAAGTCCCAAAATATTACCAAAGGAGATCTTAAACTGAAATAAACTACCTATAGACCACATCTGCTGTTTGCTAAGCCACTGTACTGACAGTACTGTTTCTCTTTGCTATTGCAAATTAAAATTCAGAGGGAAAGATAAGCAATGAATGCTAACAAGAGATTGTAGAGACCAGAGAATCTGAACACCATTTCTGCAACACAGTTTTCCCCCAGAAGCACTCTGAAAGCAAGCACTCTGTCTTGCCAGCCATTTTAATCATATAAAGCAGACAACTGGAAGAGAAGAACAAGACCAAAAAAAAAATAAATGACACACAGAGATATGTCTGGACATGCTGCTTATAAACTATCTCTTTCTTTCCTACTCTCCCTTAGTGGTTTTGGTCCGATGGGGCTATTTGTTTTGGTTTTTACCTTGAGGTTAGGAGAAGACAGGTTATACCTCCCCTAGAAGCATGAGTCAGCCTTCCCTCATACAACAGCCTTGGGTGCCAAAAGCTGGAACATAAAGCAACAGCACTGGAACCCAAAATTCACAGAAAATTTGGTCATCTGCCACTTCACATCCACCAGCTGTCAGCAAGCAGCAACAGAGGAACTCAGAAGATGACAGCGAAAAGTGCTGTGATACTTCTCATAAAATTCAAGGCTAGATTAGAATGGACACCTGTGTGCTACTAGAGCTTAAGAAAATGGTCCAATGAGTTTTAAGGGGATGTTACTCCAAAAAGCAGACCACCTTAGCATTCCCCTTAAGGAATACTAAACATAGTGTGAAGCCAGAGTGCCTGCAACAGACTACAGGGTTAAAGAGATCTGACAAGCATGAAAAACTTATCACAAAACTCACTTGCTGTTTATTCCTGCACTGCATAGGATCAGTCCCTGCCCCAACTCCTCCTAGTGCGCATATTAGTCCGACAAAAGGACACACAGAGAAAGAATAATTGTTTTTTTATACAATATTTGATTTTAATTACATTTGACAGGTTATTTTTCTTTCTTCTGGGATCTGTAACACAAGGATGTCTACTTTGTACATGTGCTTCTCTATCAAATTTTGTGGAAGAGAATCACAAGAGCCACAAGAGACTGTTCACAACCTAGATAGGCCACTATCATCTCAGAACACTACAGTCACAAAAAAACCCAACCACAGCAAGAGACAGACTTCCTCACCTAATGATTGCCTAAGTAGCACTAGCTGTGTGCACCTCTCCACCTGCAATACTGTGATCCCTTTTTCCTCAGGAACACATTAAGTCCTTTGATGGCTTTGGATACAAGACATTAAATAAGCATCATCTGTCAATATTACTTAAGATATTTACTTGGTTTTGACATAGTAAGTCTCTGCATGTAAAATTCATTTAGGTTTCAGCTTGACCTTACAAGCTCAGAATTTACATCCTTCCTGGGAGAAAACGGTCTAAAAGCAATGGCTAAGTAAATCAGACCTTGACTATTATCACCTCCCTGTGCTCAAAAAGGAATACCAAGAGGATATGTTTTATATTTAAACACTGTTCAGAGAAGTAGCAAGGGTAAGGTTGGGAAAAGATTACTTAAAATAACAGCTGCTCCAGCTGTCTCTGCTTGACAGTAAGAGCACACTGTAAGGACTGGGAGTGTTTCCTCAAAGTGCAATCATACGTGCAGGACCAGACTGGGGAACAACCTGCACCTCAGTCTCCCATTAAAACAGCACAGCCCACATGGTATGTGTCACCATGAAGATGTGCAGCTCTGCTATGCACCCCCAAATCATCTGCCCCAAACTCTTAAGAGCAATGAAAAAGCCCAAATCAAGCTCTGAGCTAACCAAGCTGCTTGTGGCAAAGCACTTTCCTATGAGCAAGCTGAACTGGCAGATGGAACCACCCAGTGCTGCAGAGCAGGGGCCTGTCACAGCCAGCCACTAACCAGCACTGCAAGTGCCATGGCAAACATGGGAGTGCAAACTGACCTCCGAAGTTGGCGAGTCGGCCGATCCTGGTGACGGGAACCTTCCTCTCCCGGGCCCGCTCACTGAGCTGCAGTGGAGAGAGAGGGAAAAAACAAAAGAAATCCACAGATTAACTGGGCACATGGTCAGACATCGACAGAGTCAGAGCACAACCCAGAGCACCTGAACAACTCCACGCTGCAGAAAGCTTTCCTTGAACCCAAGTCTTGTATCTGTTGGGAGATTTTCAAGGAAATACAGTACAGAACGGACACACCATGAACTGAAACACACACTGAGCAGAGGAGAGGACACGGGTGGGAAAGACAGAAGAGCTGATAACCATGTTTGGAAACCCCATCTTCACTTTCAACTCAGCAGCCCTTGTATTTTGAACTCCGAGAAGATGCACAATGCTAACCCAAACTCCCTTCCACACATGGAATTAGAACTCATGGAGGGTCATCAGATTCACAGGACTGTAGATAGTTCCTCCACGCACAGCAGCAAGAGCAGCCAAGTATATAGTTTCACCAAAGCAATATCCTGAGTGAGGGAGCCCACAGTGGCGTCTGATACTGGATGTGGGAAGGAGGCACAAGGTCAGAGCAGATGACAAGTACCTGCACTGTGAGTTCTGCTGTGGGTTCTACACTCAGACAAGGGCATGAAGCACTAAAGCAACAATTGTCAGCTATGCTACTCTCCAATCTACTTATGCTCAGGGCAACGTTGCCTCCACCTCTACAACTGCAAGAAGCCACACAGGAAGCCACAGCCTCCACTGTGAGGAGCTTAGGTCCAATTCTAAGCCTATGTACACTTTTTAAACATCCTCTCACATCAGATTATCTGACATAGAGGGAGCAAGTGTGAAAAAAGAGACTGAAAAGCTATTGACAGAACAAATATCACAGGATTAATGAGCACTGACACTTCCCTCTTTTGCCTCCCAAAAAGGGAATAGCAGAAGAGGAAGAAATGAGAGAAACAGAGGAGAAGGTGAGTAAGGACAATCCAGTACAGAAACCACAGCACTGAGAATCCTTAATTAAAACAACATACCATCTGTTTGTAGGGTTTCTGCCCTGAACCTGTTTTGGCCTGTCTGGCTTTATCAATATCTTCAGCTGTTAATCCACCAACAGAGGAATGGTCTTGGTGAAAAGCCCTATTTTGTCCAAAGGCAGTAGCAAAAGGATTTCCAGGGTCCCTAAAGCCTCCAAACAACCTTGCATCCATTCTGGGAGGGAAAGGCCTCTGACCCATGCCAGAATCTCCAGTCTCATCAACATTTCTAAAAGGTCCATTTGTTGCGTAGGAGTAAGCAGGGCCTTCAGCGCTGTGTTCCTGAGGCTTGCCAGGGGCAGTGGAGAAGTCCATTGGAGGATCCGATGGCTCTCGGGCTGAGAAGTCATAGTCTTTCCCAAAATCCTCACCGAGGTCAGTAAAGTTCTCCTGCTGTTTGCCTAGTTCCTGCAAACAATAATAGAAATACTTTAAGAAAAGATCTTAAACCTAGCTCCCTACCCACCCGTGGTCCTCAGAGATGAGTGTGCAGCTAGGTGTCATGTCTCCACAGTAAGGAATTGTAGAGACTTGGAGACTCTGGCACTGCAGACATTCACAGTAAGAGACACTGAGGATGCCTGGAATCCCTGGCAACCTTTTAACTCCACTGATGGGACAAATTCATTAACAGTTTCTCAAATATCCTTAACTGGAGACACCCTGTTTTTACATAGGCTGCCAGAAAGGACCACTAAATATGGAGTTCACTAGAAGCAAGGCAGTGCTAAGAAACAACAGGTGATGGGAGCTGTAAGATAAAGTAAGATGTACTTAGGAGGGACAACAAAAAGCTAAACCCCATAACATTCACTTTTCCCTCCTCCCATCCTGTTTCCAGTCACACAACATGAGCACTTCCAAGCCCAAAGCCACCTGAAGCAACACCAGATACCTACTTACAGGAAGGGTAAGCTCAGCCTTTCACAGCCATGACACCACCAACTGCAAAACACATTCCATTATTCAACCACTAAACTATGTGTTGTCGTCCCAAAATAAATAAAATTCTGTGCCTGGAGCAAGGATAACAGCATCGGGCACAGCAACACTCCAGGCAAGCTTCTCCTGACAGTTTTCTCTTTTCTGTCCTAACCTTGCAAAAGCTGCCCCACAAAGTACAGATATTTCTTAACACTTTTCAATCCAAAAATAAATAAATAAATAAATAAATAAAAATCAACAGCAGACCATTATCTCCTGTTCACTTATTCCTTGACATATTCTAGTTACCTATCTCAGCAGTGGCAATACCATAAAATAACTGATGATTATTACAGGCAATCAACAGGATTTTAAATCCTGCTGTGGTCAGGCAAGCAGGCAGCATATTTCAGGCTCTTTGCTAAACACTAATTAAATTTCCCTTCCTTAGAGAAAAAACCAGAACATGGTCTTTCCTGTTATTCAGCAGGTCTCATGCTATTCTGAACCTCAGCATTGCAGCGGGGGAGGAGAGGAGAAATGTTTACAGATGGGGACTGTGGCCCACAATAGTGACCAGTGATTACAAGCAAGAAGGCCTCCTTACTTCCATACTTAAAGTCTTAGAAACATGCCAGATAGCCAAAACCCTGTCACTTAATGTAAAAGATCTTCCTCTCTTCAAAACAGAAGATGCTGTACATTTAGATTTCTCACTGAGCCCTGCTTTGGCAGCAGCTTCTCTTGCGACCCATTTACAGAATGCAGGGCAAGTGTTGTGCACTTGTGCTTATTGGGCTTCTCTTGTGCAGGGAAACATGCACAGAAACAGGAGAACATCATCTCCTCTTAGGTGCAAGAGGAGGACAATGACAAGACAAAGCACTATCCCTATAAATAAACACACGACTTAGTTCTACTGCAAGCTTAAACAGAACCAAGAAAACACAGGCCCAGATTCTAGGACTGAATCTATAGATTGCCATGACAGTCTAAGTTCATTGCATAAAAACCATCAAAATCTCATTGATTAGTTTCTGCTTCAAAAATGATCATCTGAGGTACACACATTTTCTAAAGGATGATGAGAGAGAAGTAGACAAGCCCCTCGTTTTCAAAAGATGGCAACACAGCAACTGTGAAGCTCTTATAAATCTATCCCCATCTCTGATGAGAGAAGCTGCTGTCTGGCTTTCCTTATGTTCCTCATTTGAAAGCCAGTTCTGAAAATCCAGCCTGGGCTGTAAGTGGCAAACGTGCAAACACCTGACCCTGAGCCACTCTGAAAAATATCACATGCACCAATTCTGCCAAGAAAGGAAGCAGCACTGAGATAAATCCGAAGCACTCTAAAAGAGCTCCTTCATTTAGTCAAGGAGAGGTAAATCAATGCCTGAAGTTTAAAGGAGGCTCTGAATAACAAAGCTGCTGACCAATCTCAGCAAGAGCTTGATCTTTGACAAGATGAGACAAACAGAGCACTCTTCTTATTCAGCATGTCTTAAACACTTAGTAATGGAAACAGAAACACTCTGCAGTAACATTCCCCTCCCATTCCCGTCCAAGCACCTTCCACACACCACAGATTCCAAAGAATTCCCAGAGCATTGCAACATTATTATTATCATCAATCCCACACTTCAGAACTAGGCTCTCATTCAAGATGTAAGTTCCCCAGACACTCACGCAACAAAACCAAAAAAGTACCTGGAGAAAAAGCAAAACATCAGACTAGACTGTGCACAAAGAGCTTTGCTTACCTGCACTTTCCCCAAGGCAGAACTGAACCGTTCCTCAGCAGTGGCCTGGAGAGTCTTTGCAATGGTAACTGCATCTCCCCCGAGGAGCACCTGCCGAAGCTGTCCTGCTTGGGTTTCCAGGATCGCCTTACTGAGCTTGGTCAAGCCCCTCATGACCATGATGGCATCACCCGCCATGACTGATGTCTTTCTGTGCTGAAAGATAAAAAGCGAGAGGGGGCAGGGAGACAAGGTGTCAAGAACAAGTTTGCAATAGGTTTCACGTCCCCTAAGAGCTAGTAGCATTTCCCCAGCAAATCGCTTTCCACGTTGGAAAGCAGCCACCATGGGAACTTGTCTGCAGCCCAGATAGCACCCAGGCCAGCCTGAGTGACAGCTACTTAGCTGACTTTACCAGGAAAAGAGAACTCTCCTTGTTCTCGTGAGTTAGGATAACTTTCCAGGACTCCACACAACTATCCAAGTTACCATTGATCAGGGCAAGCAAAGACAGGTAAATGTCAGTAAACACTGCAAAGATGGTCTTGATTCCTTCCAGATGTTAAAGGTGGATTAAAAACATTAGCATTTGACCTTTAATTATTATGAGGCCCTGGAACATGTCCTCAGGTCCTGATAGCACTGAAGACATTCACTGTCACATTCCATTCCTGCCCTGGAGCTGGGCCTGCTCATTTTACATGGTCGAATTTCTTTACTCCCACACCAGTGATTAAGTTTTCTCCATCCTCCAAAGTAGTCTGTTCCATAGTCTGCTCTGTCCCCAACTTGTAGCTCACTCTGCTACTTTTAACTGGAAACTTAAGCATGCTCACAACACCTGCCTATCACAGCATTTGCAAAGTGCTTCACTACAATGCTGAATTTTTGACTCAGTCCCCCTTCCTTTTCAAGGGGCTCCATCTCAGATTTGTAACAGCCTGTGCGATTTCAGTGTCTTCAAATACAAAGTGAGCTCTGCAGGATGCAGGACAGAGTGTGTCTGACAAGAGTAATTTCCATCAACTCCTTTGGCTCAGCCTAGAACCAAGCTCAGGCTCAGGACACCAGCTCTCCTACATCACTGTGGTTCATGTAAAAGAAATCCAGTGGCTGGAGCGCAAAACCATTTCACAGGGGAGATTTTTCACCTGCTTATTTCACTCATCTTCTAAACCTTTAAAACACAGACAGGGTCACAGTGCCAGGACTGGCTCAGTTGCACATGTTCCCATCTTTACTGACACAGAAGACAGAGGCACGCAGTTGGAACAAGATGCTGACTAAGGTCCAACCTTGCCCATACAGCATTCTCTGTAATGATTTGGAGAGAAAAGTGTCCTGACTGCAATAGGTTTGGAGCACTAGTCTAAGGCCACATATTTACTTCCTAGGTAGGTACACAGGTATCAATGCATTTTTAGAAGATAACCTGTCAACATGCACATGTACTCAACTATAAATGTTAATACACTGATGTGGTACAAGGGGTCCTGAGTCAACAGCACACATAGCATTATACCCAACTGCAGACCACAAGAAACTGGATTCCTTCTCAGGAAACACAAGCCCTGTCTCAAACATGTCTGCTCTAACAGTCATGAAGGAGAAGAATGGACTGCTAAAGCTAAATTTCTCTCTAAGCACACAATTTTGCTGCAATCACACATGAAATGCTCATGAAGCTGAACTTCAGAGAGACATTATTATGCAAATGAAGGATAAAGGCCAGTAACTGGGATATTTGTTCAACCAGTTTTATCAGTGATCAAAATCAGGAACAAGCACTGCAGCCAGGAAGTGTTACACTTAGATGTTGAAAGTACACTGTTAAAAGGACAGTCAAGTACTTACAATGAATCTGGCCATGACGGATTAGCTGTAAAAATAAAACCCAGGCCCACCTAGGTCATTATTCTGTGGTTCCCATTACAAGACCTACCCATATGCTCCAGACCTCTAGGAAGTGTTACTCCTGCACCTCTCCGAGTTTAATCACTATGATTTGTTTTAACCTTGTATAATGCACTTTGAAACTCAAGAGTTGCCTATCAGGTAAGGAAATCTACTCTGTCAACAGGAAGTGTTTTTCTACCCCTACATCTTCACACTGGAAATTTCCACATGGATCTCACTCAAAGCATTTATTTGCAGGCTGTCCCTGCAATTCAGAGCCAGGCAAAGAAACCAGCCAACAACCCAGTACTGTCCCAGCTGAAATGAGACCATTCAGAGGTTGCCACTATTAAGAAATAAGTGCTTTTGTGATCACAAGTATTAGCAGCAAGGAAAGCTCGAGTGCAAAAAGTTCATTTCCTCCATCTCCAGAAGGGCAACAAAAGGTAAGCCAATACAGATTTGGACAACACACACACAAAAAAAATCCACTTTTAACATGTATTCTTACAAATCAACAGTAGTAGAACTATACACTCCTTTCACCCCAAAACAGCCACAGACCTCGTCATGAAGCGACAGTTATGATATGCTAAATGTGTGTTTTTTAAAAGAAATAAATCTCCAAACAAAATTTCAGGGAAGCTAATGCCGCCACAAGTAGGAAACATACATTGCACATCACTCATTCAACCCTCTACTGCTAAATATATCAAGAAGCAAAGAGGACCTATTGCCCTGCACAGGTTTGGCTACAAGACACTGGACTGGGCACACTCTTACCCATATCCTTCTGACTTCCATGTTATCAGCCCCACTTGGTCTGCACAGCAGCTATAACCACCTAGGCACCAGGTAAGTGGTTTGTTAGCTCAGAAGCATCAGCAACATGCTCCTATGCAGTGCTGCCAAAGGACAGGCTATTCTAAGTAAAATACTTGCTAGATAATCAAGAAGGTAAAAGACTGCACACAAAAAAATAACCAAACATTAGGAAAATTACCTCTTTTTCTTCAATGAAAAAGCAATAAGCACAAGCAAGGACAAGAGACACAAAACCTGAGACAGAGGGAGCACACACTTCTGAGAAGGCTGGTACTGTACCCAACAACTACACTTGTGCTAATACCCAGCACAGACAGCAGGCAAAGCATTCTTTGCCCCTAAGACAAATTCTATTCATACCCTACTAAATCAGTAAATACAGTATAAGCAAGCTCTATCAGAAAGAGACTTAGGGAGTGGTTCCAAATGGAATTAGTCCAAGTGTACAAAGTCTATATCACACTTGACTTGCTCCCTGAGGATTCTTTATCTAGCACTAGCAAAGTGAGGCACTGCTAGCACAGAGCATGGACAAGTCAGTCGTGTCTACAGAAGCTGTCAGAGTGCCTCTAACCTGGCCTGAAGAGGGCTGACAAGTGTTGATCATGAGCCCTTTTCCAAAAATAGGCAGGGTCACAGATTTGGCTTAGTAAGCTTTTCACAGTTGAATGAACCCCTGGAAAACCCCCACACCTTCCAGCATGAGGAAGCTCAAGCCAAGACATCCTCAGACACCAGGCAAGGTCGACACAGTAGACAGAGGGACTGCTACAGGTTAGATGCCACCTGATTCAGAGCCCTGTTGTAACAGCAAAACTAAACCAGTGCCTGGGATCCTCCCGTGTGCAACAATCCTCAGCCTCACAACCCACCCTTCTCTAGAGTGACTGACTGCTAAGTGTTTCCTCCCCTTTTCAACATTCCAGATTATTGGACTGAAGGTTTAAGCAAGTGTAGCGAGACACTCAGCTTATCAGAGGCCAATAACAGAAACCAAGAGCCTCACTACAAGCAACAGAGGAAATAATGTATTTGTCCTGCTTTAAAAACACATCCCTCCATTCGTTCCCTTTCTTTTCCATGTGCTAATATGTACTCCTACAGACACACAGACCTGCTTCTGACTCCATGAGCTTTTTTCCAGATGCTTGTACAGTGAAAAGTCTTATTCAGATACACATACACACATGCATACACACACACACATATAGGACAGACCAAGTTTAAACACAAGATTTCTAATCATACAGACAAATAGCAGAAACACATCTCAAAGTTTTCTGTGCATGACAACACAGCCTCTTTCAGTTTATGGAAACTACTTCTACTATCAACACTTTGCCAAACATCCAAACACTGCTGAATAACTTAGAAAACAAAACAACATAACACAAAATAACCAACCAAAGAAAAAACAATGGAAAAAAACCCAAACAAAACCAGAGCAGTTTTACAGCAGCCCATATTCCCCCTCTCAGGTCTGCAGTTTTAACTGCCTTCTTTATCTTCAACTTTTATTTTAAATAAATGAAACAAAACTGCATAGTATTAGTCTGGACAGGTAGTAAGGTAGATAATTAGATAGCACATTTCAGGAAGAGAAAGCAGCCTCTACATCTTCCCTCTCTCCATTATCATTTATTACAATCACTGTTATCTTAGTTGTATCTAAACAAGGACTAAAACCCTGGCTTCAGTGTTATAACCACCCACACCACCAGAGCAGGTGTGGCAAGAGTACACTGAAATAAAAATAATAAACACCACAAACAAGATGCAGAAGGCCAGATACTCAGGACAGTGTTCCATGGCCATGAACCAACAGTAGACTAAGTTCAATATAACTGTTATTTATTAAGCTGCTCTGTAACTGCTCTTTTACAGATTTTTTCCATTTCTTTTTATGTTTGTTGCCATACCAACCCTTTCATGTGATCCTTTCATTCATGGCCTTTTTCAGTTCCATCACACACCTCCCCACCAGTTCCTTTGATACCAGATTGCCAGGTCTCTGCCTAGATGTATTTTCATTAGCTGGATTCCTTGGGTTGCAGCTGACCTAAATTTTAACCATGCAGAGCACAAAACCAGCATTTTTAAAGGAAGAAGTTGCCATCACCCTTTAAATCAAACTGAAAATTCACCTTCCTTATCCTTCATTCTTCCCCCTCCCCATAACTCCTACACATTGCAGTTCCAAAAGAAATGTCTTTAAAGATGTGACCTATAACAGAACTGAGGACCCCTATATTTGATCCTGCCCCGTGGCTTGCACTCAAGCCCCCTTAAGCTGAATTCATCAAGTCTCTGAAAGCTGCTTTACAACCACCCTCACACAAAGCAGTTTGCCAATGCCATTTAAAACAAACACCTTTGAAGGGCAGGCAGAACTGGTTTGCTCCCTAATCACTACAATAGCAGTACACACACTGATAAAAATGGGCTGCTTGGCAGACAAATGCTTCTTTCCACCAAAATTCAGAAGGCTTAGCACTCATTTTTGGCAAATGACAGCTAGTTCAAAACCCAATTCTTCCCATAAATGGCTTGACACACATAAGAGTGTAAAGAATGCTTGGACACTTTAAAAGTAAGCACAGCCTGCTTTATTTTAGGCACAGATACATCCGTGCAAAGTGAATGCTCAGGACCAGCAGTCCAGTTCACTTCTTTCTGGACAATGTCTGGGGACATGCAAAAGCATAGTCCCAGCCCACATGCCTGGAATTAACACAGCATCTTTCTACCCACAGATGGAAATAATCTACACAGATCTAGAAATAATTTACCCACGATTAAGATTTACCACAATTAAGAGAGCTCGTTACAGGCCTCATTACAGGTCACTTCTGATATGCCTTGACACAGTACCCTAATAAATCCTGTCCTGGGCACATGTTGTTTGCCATTACACTGAGGTAGATCCAACTCAGTTGCTGTGATTTTAAGGTCACTTCACTTTTCCCCAACAATGTGATCTCTGCCTGCTCCTGAGTCTTTGCAGTTGGGGGCCAAAAAAAAAATTTTTTTAAAAATCTATTTATCTCATTTGCAAGGCAAAAGGTTTTGGGCCATTGGGATGGATTTCAATCTGGAGTTGTATTTATACCCAACACACAATCTTTGTATTACCTCTGTTACCAAGAGGAAAGGGAGAAAGAATAAGAGGACAAGAAAAAAAAGGGTTTTCTTTCCTATTTACACAGTGGGCCATGCTTATAAGTGCATTGCACTGCATCCTCTACATAGCTCAAAAGCCTCAAGTGTAACTTTAATCACATGAATAATTCTGATAAACTCTGGATTAATGCTACTTCCCATGCATGTAGATCATCCACTCAGCAACAAGGACAATAGTACATTAAAACCAAAATGGAGCATGACCTCTAAGCACACAGATTAATATGAGATTCTGGCAGATGCAATATTTGAAGGATGTACTTAAGAAACAAAACTACTGCAAGATGAAACCTTTATTTAGGTTTATGGCAAGTTTACACATTAGCACAGTTCACTAGATCCAAGTCAACCCATCAATGGTAACATACAGCATTACTTTAGAAGACAAATCCCCCACATTCATATGGAATAACTCTACCTAGCAGCATTTATAAAAAGGTCACACTAAAGCTCTTCACTGATCATATCCAAACACTGAGCTTCAAACAAAATCTGAACATTACAAATACGCTCCCCAAGTCTGCAGAGCAGCTCTATTCTCTCAGTCACTTCAGCAGTTAGAGCAGAAGAGACCACCAAAGCGCAGCTCCCTCTGATGCAAGGGATCCCTGCCTGATGCACAGTTCTGCACAGGAATCAACAGAGCTCCCTGCTGGTCGTGTACTCTGAAGCAGAATATAAAGTATGAATGAGGGAGACTGTCAATCTGCAGCTAATTTTTTTTTTTTGCATACACTGTTATGCTGCAATTGCTTTTATTGGAAGTTTTGACTTTCCAAAAGCACAAGTCCAATTTAGGAACTGGAAACCGATAAAGTGCTATGCCTCACAAACAAGTGCAGACTCCTTTAAACTCAAATACACCACTACTTAAAGCAAAAGCCTTGAGAAAAATAGCAGCTCTTCCTCTTGCATTTAAACACGCACCCCTCTTCACTTATAACTCTCAAAAAGCTAAGGAGAGGGGACTGATATCACAGTTGTCTACTTTAGAGGGAAGAGAATAAGTGATCTGCCCAAACTTACACCACTTGTCAGGCATGGGGTCGGGAACAAAATCCCAGAGCTCTCCATAGTACACTGATCCTTACAGCATACAGCCTATCCCTAAGAGTCCTCTAAAGACCCACCTCTATAGATGAAAGACAAAACAAGGATTTAGAGCTGGTTTGCTGACCACCTCAACAATATTTTGCCAACAGCCATCCCTAAATGCCACGCCAGCAATGGCTTCTGGTCAGAACCTTTCTGAGAACCAGACACAACCTGTAACTGTGCTGTACACCTGCTCCTCCTCAGGTGTAAGCAGGTATTTTGCTTATCACCCTTTGTGTACACCAGGACAGACCCTTGCACACCACTTGTTATCAAGCCTGTAAGTGGTACACCCACAGGTCTCTCTGGGTGGCAAACACACCCCCTGTGCTGAGCACAAGCCCTCTGCCACCACTGTGAGCAGCAGGCAAACACCACAGCCACTGATCCCATTATGGATCCTGCAGGCATTCATGTCTGTATAGATCTCATTGCTTCCAACCTTGCCCTGGAAGCTGGGGTTAAGTTCCAGTTTAGCAACTTAGAACACATCCTAGGCTATCCATGGCCCCCTGACATGCCAGCGCCCTGGCTGTGGGAGCTTTCTTTTTTCTGGCTGTGCCAAAACCTCCCTGCAAGAAGAGGACCTTAGGCAAAAAAAGACTACCTCAAGAAGACATAAACTGATCTCTGTGCTGCAGGGGAACAGATCTATCAGAACCTACAGCTCCTGCATGGCAGCTCTGCCACAGACAAGTTATTTCTGTCGGCTCCTGCTCCCCACACATAGGTACTTTTGACACAAGGGTAAATGACAGCAATGAACTCTCTATTTCCCATAACTTACAGCTAAACCTAACCTGCAAGCTCTCATACCTGATACAGAATCGGTAATCTACAACTGTTTACACTCTCTATGTATAGATTTTATGAAAAGACATTCTACATAATATAAACATATTGCCTTTCCAAACTAGAAAAACCAAATCTTTTTGCAGCTTATATAGTTGCCTTTGAAAATCCCCAAGCTCCCAGAGTGAATTCTGAAAGGCCATGCACCACAAAGCTTTGCTAGGCAATGTAAAATTGTAGGCTTACTGATTTCAGAAGGGTTCTCTAAAGGAAACACTCAATCCACTTGCAGTTTACTGCCCAGTCATTCTCCCATCTCTTCCCTAATCCTGACTACTCTCTTGATAACCACTTTGACCATATCAAATTACGACGAGGATTTAATCCTTCCAAATGGCACAATCCAGACAACACAAGAGCTGTGACATTTCAGAACACTGCCCCAAGCCCTTTTATAGTTCATTTGTTCAGCAGACCCAGAAGAAAACCAAGGCATGCAACTGGTTAAAAAGGAGGCATGGATAGCAATGAAAGGGGCCACATAAAGATCTAATCTACACAGAAAACCAGGACAAACTGCAGAGGCAAAACAAACACAGTAAGAGGACTTTTTAAGTGGAAGCTATCACCTGCACGTCACAAAACAGCTCCAGGACCATACAGACCACAAGCAGATCGTCCTTCCCAGTGTCTCTACATACAGAATCTACACAGTCTTTAAGAAAAAGACACAGCCTTATGCAGCTTCCAGAAAAAAACACCTATTTTTTAACTCTGGATATGCATGCAGACTTGCTTAAGCAGACACATGAACTTGTGAAGTTTCTAAAAGCCAGCTCCATAGACTGACAGCTAAGTTTTTCAGAGCAAGTAATGTTGTTTTCTATGCCACAAGAAGCACACAGAACACTTCAGAGACTGAACAGCTGGGATTTGAACATGCTTCATTTAGCTCTACACCTCTACTGAGTGACAAAGCACAAAAGCCATTAAAATATCATTAAAATAAGGTGCAGAAACACAACTGTGCAAAGAAAGGGAAAAGCTCGTGTATCCTGTTATTTCTTGGTCTTTGTCACCAGCTCAGATTGATTTAATTTTGCCATCTACTGTATGCAGGGAAGCGGAGGTGAGAGGAACAAAACAAGTGGCATCTAAAAAACTGAGAAGCTAAAGATAAAAAAGTGAACGTGAAGATAGGAATGTGCCTACGAAATGAGCCTTCACTGCTGGGTGGGAAAGCAGACAGTGATTGAACCCACGCCCTCGAACTACTGTGCTTCACTGCCAGCTTGCATTTTAGCTCCACATGCAAATAAACCAATTTTCTTCTTCAGGTCCTGAAGGAGAGCAGGCACTCGGAACACAAGGCAGCACTTTTATAAAACAAGCTGAAAGAGAAGCTACTCTTCTCCTAAAGCTGCTGTGTTCCAGAATATACAGCTCCATAAGGCAAAAACCCCTCCTCTTCCAGACTTCTTTCTTTAGCAGTTTTAGAGGGAGAAGACCAGAAGACCTACATCATGCTGGAGACGTGATTCCTAAATACTGCTTCAGACTCACTACCTCCATCCCAGCAGTACAGATTTAAGGAAAAAGAGAAATGCTTAATCATGCACCAAGCTAAGTCCTGAGATGCATTTGGCAAGCCACCTGGATCAAACAATTTATACCGTGCACACTGACACACAAGATGACAGACGGTGAGACACACGCCATCCCTAGCACCCTGGTTAAAACAATAAAGAAAAAACACATGCAGACAGAAAAAACCAAACCAATCTCTACCTAAAAAAATCCCAACTCCATAAGCAATCAACTAGTTTTAACATAAAAAATTAAGAAGCAGGAATTCAGCTCCTGTCCCTTGTCCCCTCTCAAGTTTCCAGAAAAATAATCCAGCCTGACAAACAGGCTGTGAAACAATAGACCACCACTTGCCTGTAAAAGGACTACTGCAGGACTAGAAGCCAAAAAAAGTTCTGTTCTTGCTGCATGGATGCATTGAGCTATAATTAACTTGTGTTAACTATCACAAATGAATTAACCAGAGCTGCACTGCCCAGCACAGAATTCCCCTTGGCAGGAATGAAACAAGGTGATCAGCACTCAGACAGTAACGGCCTGAGGCAATTCTCCACATCTGGCCTTTTCTTCTACTGCTCTCACTACTTCATTATTAAAAGGGAGACACTGTCAAAGCACAGCAGGTCACCCATTTTTTTTCCCCTATCTTGAGTAAGACCGGACAATATAAAACTATTTATTCTAAGCCTATCTTATTCAAGGTTACCAAGGTCACTGCTAACTAACAGCAATGAAAAAAACATGCACAAAATACAAAAAGAACTCTCCTGGTCTAAGAGCAAGAAGATTCTTGCTTGCTCTTGCTAGCTGCAGTTCCTGTGAGCTGCAGCTAAACTCCTTCTGGTAACATATGAATGTTCTTATCACATGGCAGAGAAATGCAAAACTACCGACATACCCTAAGACACCAATCTGCATTCAGTCTGTATAAGGAACAATTTCTTAATCCCTTCTCAAATCTCTTCTTGAGCTACTATTGACTTTGGCCACTATCCATGTGCACCCAATGCTAAGACTTATTTTGCATATGCTCAATTAATACACCCAAGTCCAGTAAAGCAATCTAACTTAAAGACAAGCAACTCAGAAAAAAATTCAGAAATTGTTAGGTTAATTCTTTTTAGGAAAAGAATACTTTCAGTTATTGAAAGAAAAGCTTTAATTTCCTATCATAACTCTGACCACAAAGTTTGGACTTTCATTGCACGGAGGGGAATACAGAGAATCTCCCCCACCTACATTCCTGCTGGGTGGAACATAACCTTGCTGGGCTATCAGAAATAGTGTTATTTCTTATGATACAGTCCTGCAGAAATTAAAATGGTCAGTAACCATGAAAACAACATTATACAAGCCAAACTTTCATATCTGTAGTTATTTATAAGTAGCTTGTTCGGTGTCTGTTTAAGTATCTCCCCAGCAGTTCCTGTTCACTTTGTTACAAAGACTTTACAAGCTTGCTTGCCTGTAAAAAAAAAAGATTATTTCCTCTGGCACTTTAACAGCGCCAGGACGTTTTTTTGCCCCCATTTCTGCCACAAGCAAAGCTCAAAAAACAGCCAACAGCTTTAGTTTACATCCATCTCCAACCAGACGCACGGATCGCTCCCAGAGACAGAGAGGAGCGAGGCTCCAAGCCGGAGCAACCTAGAAAGCACCACAGCACCAGGTTCCCATGATGTCCTTGGGCAGGGCACGTTCCCTACGGAGCGGAACGGCGGATTCCACCCTTTTCCCCGAGCACTCTCGGGCTGCACTCCGCGCCCAGCCCGCGCACCTGCCCGGGTGCTCGGAGGTGCCAGCCCCGCTCCCGGCCCGGCGCTGCCGAGCGCGGGGCTCCCCGCGGGCAGGAGGCGGGACCCGGCCGGCCCCGCTCTCACCCCGGCGGGACGCGCCGCGGCGGCCAAGGGCACGGGA
>VWZW01000176.1:1368295-1399163 GCA_013397115.1 Edolisoma coerulescens
GAGGTGGCGGTGTCTCGGCTGGCGGGGCGGGGGAGGGGGGTCCCGCGATGGGAAAGGACGGGGTGGGCAGCGCTCGCACCCCGCGCCTGAGGTGGGCTCGGGGAGGCCGGGGTGTCGCTGCTCAGGGGGTCCCACAGTCTCTGTTAATATGCGTGAGGAGATGAGCAGGAGCCCCGCGCCCGGCAGGCTCCAGGGAAATGCCAGGCGAAGGGACCAGCTCCCAGTTCGCGGCGCTCCGTGTCCGGGAAACCTTTGTTCGTGGCTGCCTGTGTGGTTTTTCAATGCATCGGCACAAAACGGCTCACGCAGGCATTGGGAATTTTTCACGTTGTTGGGAAATGCTCGTACACACGTTGGAAACAAATGGAGTGCGCTGTTCCCTGCAGGTCGATCCCAGGGATGCGGCGTCTCACAGAGGCTGCAAGGGGCTCGCAGCAGCAGCCAGCTCTCTGCTTGTCTGGATGCTCTGGTAAGCGCCCGCCTCTGTCAGCAACTTTCCCGTCTGAAAAATAACAATACAGTCTTTATGGTGCATTTTGCCACATGGCTGCATCAGTGCAGGAGTACATTCGGATGAGGTTTGGAGATTAAATCATTCATTCCTTCCTAAACCAAACAGGATTCATAATTCTTCTCTAGTTGTAGCGTAACTTGCAGGAGTGACCAACAAACAGCCTCGAGGTTTAATTTCACTATTGTCGATTGCTTGCTTTGGCCAACCTTTTCAGCTAACTGGTAACTTGAATTGAGCACTTAAATCCACACCAAAGAGGACCTGTATCTAAGTCAGTAGCAGTTGTGGATACTGTGGATTTGTGAAGAAGGAAAATGGATAAATGGTCTGCTCTAAGTGTGTAGAGAGGTTTAACTCTGCAAAACCTGTGAATGTTACTGCCAACCTGCTAGTGCCAAAGTTGCCCTCCTCTGTAGAGGGAGACAATTATTATCTCCAGCTGCTCAGACAAAAGATTGTTTGGCTGGTATTTATTACACTAAATATTGTTCAAGTCTTACACATATTCTTTCATGTTTTAAAAAAAAAACTAAAATACTTGCATCTCCCCCAAGCCTCTCTCAGCTTCCCAGGTAAGCCTTGAGGAGGTCTCTGCAAGGCACTGACCAGATAGCTACAAATAAATTTAGCAAAAGTCATCACCCAAACATTATCAAATTAGAAGCCAGCCCCAGTCAGGACTAGAAAGGCTGGATTTGAATTTGAAAGGTGAAAAAAGAAACAGTTCCCTGGGGAAGGCACATTATTGAATTAAATGCTGTGTGTAGGCACAATATATCTGAAATGAAAAGGGCAAACGTGACACTTTGATGTTTGATAAGGGGATGGAGACTCAATGTGCAGATGAAGCAAAAACATGACTGCAATAAGATACCAGCCTTGAAAAATTTTGTCAAAAAAAATGCCTAGTTTTCTTCATTTCAATACTCACACCTGCGGAAATTCACACAAATTAATTGTTCTATTTGTGGATAATTTCATACTATTTTTAATAAAGGAAGGATCATATATGCCCTTGTCTGGAAAGAGATCAGTTTCAGGTGTCTTTTCTAACTACACTTTTATCTATTCCTGTACTGAATTTGGATGTCAGTGCTCAGTTTCTGTGTAACATCACTTTGCTTGCATCAGCTTGGCATTAATTGTGAAACGTGTCTTACTCAGCGTGCTGAGCACAGAGAACTGGAGGGTTTCTGCATGAGCAGGCTGTCATAGTTGGAGATGGAGGCAGAACAAGCACAGGATGAAGCTCTCCCCATCTCTCAAAGACAGGCCTGGCTGGTTCCCTTTATTCACATGTGGTAAACCATTGGATATTTCTGCCACTGCTGTTCAATTTGCATCACACCTCCTCTTGCCAGGCTTTCTGCAGCCTTAAAAGACCCATTGAACTTGAGCTCAGGGCTAGCTCTTTCTGTACTTAAAGAAAAGTGTCTGTATTCCCACCCAATCTGAAGTGCAGAGAGGTAGGATTGAAAGCTGGACTGAAGCTGCTGGGAAAAAATAGTGTATGTCCCTCTTTGTTACTTTTTAGTTCTTGAGGGGAATAGAGACAGGACACACAGGATTCAATCCACAATCCAGAATCTAATTTTTGTGGGGATGGTTGCCTACTTTGTCCACAATTCTGAATAAAAAGTTGAACATGATGTATGTGAAGCCCTGGGAGAGCTGTTCCGTGGCAGATCAGCCACGGAAAATGGCAATAGAGAAAAAATTACGTCAGTATTTGGGATTGGTTTAGTGCTACCAATTATGGGATTTACAGCCTTTGATCCTGAAAAAAAAAAGAAGGGGCAGAGTGTTGTACTTGAAAAATAGACCAGGGAATCATCCTTCTCTTCAGGATTGGTATCAGTGCTTTAGGTAACAGCATTGTTGGCTGTTCCTGAGGGCTTTGGAGCGTTTAAATTCATGTTCCCTCTCTGCTTGTGAAGACTTACAGCACCCCACCCTCACACTGAGACCCTAATCATTATGCATGCTCTTGTCTTCTCTCTCCAGCCTTACTCATTTAATGGGAAAGTTCAGCAAGAGGAAATGAGAATGGAGCGCTCCTCCAATCCCATCCAAATCCCAGACAAATATGCAGTCTGGCCTTGTGCAAACTGTGCCTTGTCCAGAGGCAGGAGTCGTGGACAGGAATCCTGTGGGGATCAGCCCAGGCTGCCCCATTCTCGTTTTGTGCCCCCCACCAAAGCAGTGTAGGTGAAAGTGACACCTTCCAGGCACTAAATCTGTGCAGGGTTTGTGTAGAAACTGATCTGCTAAATGTGCTATGCAAACATTAGCACATAAAGCCCTTCCAAGAAGGGTAGAGGGAAGTGATCTAGTCCCTATGGAGAAGCCCTTTTTACAAGGGCCTGTAGGGACAGGACAAGGGGGAATGGATTCAAACTAAAAGAGAGCAGGTTTAGGATAGATATTAAGAATAAATTCTTTACTGTGAGGATGGTGAGGCACAGGCACAGGTTGCCCAGAAAAGCTGTGGCTGCCCCATCCCTGGAAGTGTTCAAGGCCAGGTTGGATGGGGCCCTGAGCAACTTGATCTAGTGGAAGGTGTCCCTGCCCATACCAGGGGGTTGGAACGAGATGACCTTTGAGGTCCCTTCCAACCCAAACTATTCTGTGATTCTATGAAACTTCTTTGTAAATACCTAAGCATTGACATCCATTCATGCTTTATTGCCTCCAGTGGGATATGACAGCAGAATGAGGTTGTTGCAGGTGAATAGGTTTTAATAGTGTCCAAATTTCATGTAATTTTTGTGCCATATACCTGCAGTCTTTTAGGGGTATGTGTAGTGCAGAGCTGAATTTTCAGAGCAAGCCAAAGCAGTCCTGTGAAAAAGCAAGTTCCTAGACTTCGAGGAGTCTCTTGATTAGCTATAAGAACAAGAAGTGAACATTATGAATAAATCAGCTAAAACACATTTTTGGCAATACAGCTGTCATTTACTTCTTGTAGCTTGTTCTGGAGTGTTCTATTCAGTCAAATTTCAACATACTGACTGCCTTATCTAGAAACATTTCTGTGAGCATTTCTACCAAGAAACTTACAGCTATGAGGAGCATATAAATCAATCTTTTATTAAATTATAATAAAAACATGGTAAGCTTTATCATAGTAATATTAATTATTATAAAGCTATAAATACTACAGTGATCTGTCTATCTTCATAATATATATAAATATAATGAAAATCATAATAAATTTAAATTATAACTAATAGTTATAATTTAACTAGTGTGGGAATCACACTCCCCTGGAGGCTTCTCCCTACTAATGTTAAAATGGTTTGTTCGAGATTATTTAATTCTCAAAATATCCTAATTTTGCAGGTCAGTGGGAAAGCTTGATGTAGCAGCTGGAAGTCCTGACTCCACAGCAGATGCTTGAGCTGTGCCATCCTATCCCCACCTCATACTGCTTGTGGATGTTTATGTAATGAAGGGCTTAATGGTGCAATTTCGTGGGAAGCACAAAGAGCTCTGCTGCAGGGCTGGGGTAGGAGCAGCAAGAAGGGCACAGGGAAGGGCGATCCCAAGGCTCTCTGGCTGTGACTTCCAGCAGGGTCCCTTGGGTGGATTGCCTTCCTCCTCATGTTCACTGTTAGTTCTGAGAGGAGTCTGTTTGCTCACCAGCAATCAGCTCACCGCTTACTGGCTGTGGGGAACACCCAAATAAACCTCTGCCAGTGCTGATGCTGACTGAAGCACCTGGTGAAAGCTGACTTCCTCGAAGCCTTGTGCAAAGCGGGACGTGTTCCCAGGGAGGAACACGGAGAGGAATGGGCCAGAAGGGCTAAACTTCTACAAAAAGAAAAAGAGAACCAGAGTGCAGAAGGATCTTTGGGCCCTGCAGTAAGAAGGGCTGCATTGCAACAGAAAATTAGTAGGCAGACTACTGACCTGCAGAAAAAAAGTTAATGGAGCCTCAATTAAGAAGTGATTGGTCATGTAATTAGGTTGACACGTATCCAGGCTGTTCAGAGAACACTCAGAAATTCTCTTGCACAGGACAGGCCCAAGCTGTTTCTCCAACCACAATATGTGTGGTTGAACTCGATGAACTTGGAGGTCTTTTCCAACCTTAATAATTCTAGGAATCTCTAATATACATCACCATCCTTCTCTCATGTTCATACAGCTAACCACAAAGCAAAAGCTGCTCTGGAAGTGTTTCCCTCAGTTCTTCTTCTCCAAGCAACTTCTGAGGCTCAGATGAGCTACCTCTTGGGCAGTTTTGCCTTGTGTTCACTCATCTTCTCTAGAGGGTAATTTCTTCAGGGCAGATGGAATGTCTTCTCTGACTACGTAGATTTATGGCGTTCCATCAACATAATAATATAGGGATGATGAAGTGGAACAGCTCAACTGGAAGTCACTGGACAGGTGGCTTGGTTTTAGTAGTTAGCTTGTAGGTATTTCAAAACTTTGGCAGGTTTCAGTGACGCTGTTTGTACCATATGTTATTTATATGGCTTTATGGCCAAGAATGAGAGCAAGAGCTCTCAGAGAGAAATGGGATCTCTCTGACTCAGTCAGTGGTAGACGCACATCCAGCATCATCATAGGATCCAAATGATGAGCTATTTTTGTTAAGCTTAATACTGCTCTGGTTTCTGAACTGTGTATTTTCATCCCAAAGCATTCTGGTATTCGTTGCACTTGTCCTTCCTTTTTCTCTCTCCACTCACTGCAAGGGGACAGACACAAGATGCCATTTCAGTTAGCACTTTATTTTTAAGATGATTTAGTGCTGTCAGAAGGAGGTGGTGTGGCAATTCTCAAGATGAATGTTTTCTGTCCAAGAGGAAGATCCAATGCAGGGAGCAGGACAGATATTTCCTAGAATCACAGAATATGGTGAGTTGGAAGGGACCCACAAGGATCATGGAGTCCAACTTCTGGGCCTGCACAGGACACCACAAGAATCACACCCTCTGTCTGAGAGCATTGAGAAACACCTCTTGGATTCTATCAGACTTGGTGCTGTGACCACTGCCCTAGGGAGCCTGTTGCAGTCCCCAGCCACCCTCTGGCTGAAGAACTTTTTCCTAGTATCTAACCTAAACCCCCCTGACATGACTTTCTGCCATTCCCTCAGGTCATGTCACTCGTCACCACTGAGAAATTTCACAATTCCCACCCCTGTTTTCCTTCTGGAGCTTTCAGTGAGCAGCCTTGCTCTGCACAGCTGGAGAGGGCAGGGAATGCCAGTGGGACTGCTGGAGGGCTCCGAGACCCCTGGCTGGGAGGAGGTGAGCAGAAGTGGCTGTCTCAGGTTCTGTGGAGGAGAGGGAACTGCTGAAGGGCTGTCTTGTCCCCTAATTGAAAAAAAGGGAGGGCGAAGAAGACACAAAAACCTTCCCTTTGCTCCCTATGTTTTGCCTTGCCTCTCTGTGCCCCTGCTCACACCTCCCTCCTTTCCAAATCATCCAGAAAGGGGCTGCTTTGGGGAAGGAAGGATGAAGGGTGTCAGACCACTGAGGTGATTTTTTATCTCCATGGGTCCATGAGAAGAGCCTGAGAGGCCCTTTGGTAGCATTTGTAGCAAAGCTTAGGACCCAATCATTTTTTTTTCTCCTGCTATTACCTATCCCAAACAGGCTGCAGCGGCTCTGGACAGGGTTTTTGTGGTTCATACTGTACAGCTCCAGGGCATTGACTGTACAAGACTGAACTCTTAACAGGAGGTGGGTGCAGGCCCAACAATGCCAGAGTTATTTCTAAAAGGTAACAATTCTACTTTTCAGGCATTTTAAACAGTATGCTCCTGGATTTCCCTTCTCTGGGGTGTGAGGCAGATCACAGCCTCATTGTTATTCACCAGGGTTTGCTCCTGTCCTCCACCCTCACACACATGCCCAGCGTGCTGGATAACATGATTTTCTCTCCAGCCAGGGAAGAAGAAGGGTTGCAATTGTGTTCTCACTATTGGAAATTGGCATATAGGTACATGGATTTTTTTTCTCTCTTCAGGTGATGAAATAAAACAAAACTAGGTGCTACTGTCAGGGTGAGGTGGTGACAAGCCACAACAAGCCTAAGCTACACCATGTTCCCCAGTGACGGGAGACTGCCAGAAAGGGCTGTGCCATGAAAACACCATGAAAACACCACCACGCCAGGCGTGGCTGTTCCTCATGCCACCCACCTCTCCTCCAAAGTTCACCCCTGGGTGCCAGGCAGGTACTGGGTGCTTTGGAAATTGGAGACAAGCCCGTGGGGGTGGAGTACATTAAGAGAAGGACAGTGCCAGGTGAAGAGGCTGCAGATACAAGCACTAAATGGAAGAAAAGGATACCAGTCCTTGTCTCTGGGTAGTGTGTGGGACAGTGCAGGGCAAGGACAGGCACCATTGCCCCTGGCACCTTAACAATTGATATAGTAAAACATTCACAATATTATACTTGCCAGTTCAAATTGTGTTGCACAACAGTGCTTTTTATGGGTGTTGAGCAAAGCCATTTTGAACGAGATGAAGAATATAGTAGCCTGATTAGCAGCTGTGTGCCTCAAGAATATGGCATTTCTGTTTCTCTGTTGGACTCGGTTAAACATTATTCAGTCTGTAATTCTTCTTTGTCTGGGCTAGACAGATCAGTTGTTTCTGCTCATTGTAAATTGCATTGGCTTGCATAGTTTGGTGAGTGTTCTGCTCTCTCCACTTGGCACCTGATTGTTTACATGTACCTCAGTCGATCCTGCATGGACAAGTGGAAAGGCTCAGTTCTTTGTAGCTTCCAGCCAGGATTCACTTTACAGATGATAACTGGCAAAGCCATTCACCCCCTGGGCAAACATGGCAAATAGATTTTGAAGCTAAGCAAACAGCAACAAGTCCTTAGCCTGCATTTAGCCGCTCTGAAAAGCCTTTTGCCAAGGACAGAAGGGTTATCTGAACAGTTTGGGCAGAGTTGTTCTAAACAGGAAGGCGGGCTGGAGCCCGAGGACATGGGAGAAACAGGGTTGTTTCTGAACACTTTACTGGAACTAAGAATTAACACTAGTCATCACAGTTCTGCTGGTTTATGGCAAAGTGTGCTGCCAAACTCAGCCATTGCCCCAGCTTTTGGCATGGCACTGCCATGTCTCTCAGAGCCGGAGAGCAGTGAGCCACCTTGCCCTAGCCTGGAATCCTCCCCAAGACACCGTGTTTTCTTTCACTGCCCTGAAAGCCAGGACTTGTTCTGGCTTCCTGGCTTCCTGCCTTGCTGTTCCGAAACACAGCAAGGTGTGGGATGGAGACATGGAAAGCTGCAGGGTGTTTCTGATTGCCTGTGTGGCAAATGGACAAACTCATAACCTCCATCCACTTGACAGACGATGATTCACAGATAGTCATGACAATTTACTTCTAGCAGTCAGCCTGCAGGGATGTTGTGGTTTCAAAAACCAAAAGCCAAAACCAGCACGGGAAAGCAGGATTGTTGCTACCTTTGGATGCTGACTGACCCTTTTCCTGCTTTGCTGTGGCTATCAATCCAATTCCAGAGGCCATTTGGGCAGGGCTGCATAATGTAACCTCTGCTATCTACATCTGTGTCTGCAAACCTGGACAGAGAGAGACCCACTGGTGGCAGAACATCCTGACTGACACGTACCAGAGTGCAACTAAGAGGGAGACACCAGCAATTAACGAGCCTCTGGAAGGAGTGACTGATTGAGAGATGCTCCAGACATCCAGGTTAAGCCCTTCATTTGACCATTAGCAAATTATTCAACTCCTATCTGTAAAATAGGGCTAATGGCATTCTTCTGCTCTGTCTTGCTCCTGAGCCCTGAAGAAGTGTTTGGAAAGCCTCAGTGGAAGCACAGCAGAGTAATTTCAACGTGCTCTGTGCTAGTGTGCAGGGAAAAGGGTTTGCCTTCAGGCCCAGCAGTGCTGAGAACCAGCACTGCATGTTCACTCTCCCATCAACTCCCAGACACTTCTGACATTTCTAGCCTGGAGGAGCCCAAGGTGTGAACACAAAGATGACCCTTTCCTTCAGCAGACCCACCAGGTATAGTATCTAAGGACGCAGCCTGGACAGTGACTACACCCTGCACCATCCACTCCATGCGCTGTAGCAACTGTGGCTTCAGTTCAGCTGGTGGTCTGCTTTCCCAGCATAGGGAATATGGTTCCTTTCCTGAAATACAGCTGTTCTCACTTCTGCTCTGCAGCAGCCCTCCTATTTCATGACACTGTTACCTACCACGGTTAGCAGAGAAGGTCCCTTAACCCTTTACATGCTAAATGCCCTCATTTCCCCATCCTGCTTAAGTCCTCGTTTGGTGCATTTGCCATTTCATTCTTGCTTGCCCACCCAAATCACACAGGGACAGAAATTAGGGCGATTCTTTTCCATAGTAAAGAAGAAAGTTAAGCAGTTTTCATGTCTCTTGAAACTTTAACAGAACACTCAGGAAGAATATTAGCACAATAGCTGGAGAACAAAAATAGCTCAAATCTGAACTTCCCAGAATATGACAAAGGCTGTATTTGGTAGGGGCTAAAAGAGAGGGCATGTCTTTTCTGGCTTGATGAAGGGATGACATTCCTGTTTAGAACACTTTCTGTTAATGCTACTGGCATTTTATTGCTACTAACTATCTGTTGGTACACAGGATAGGTAGCTTTTAAAATAATCCTGAATACCTACCTTCAGCTCCAGGGATCTTGCTTGTCTTACACCAGTTTTCAAGGAAGGCTCATATTCTTTCATACATAGATGCAGCTCCGTGAAGTCAGGGAGAATTTTCAATGCTTGTATTAAGCTTTGTAGAGATTGAAGATGGTATGAAATGAGTTTAAAAGGCTGGATCGGTTTTCCGTACTTTCACTTTGTACATTGTTCCTGCTCTGCTTAAATGCAGGTTCATATTTTATATCAGGGTGAGCAAGGTCTCCTTGAAATCATAGAAACCAGTGATCCAGGAGAAAATAGGCCTAATCCTTTTCCTACTCCACCCCCTTCTGCAAGGCAAGTTCAGGAGTGCCAGGCTTCCTGGCATTTATTTCTGCACAGATCTAATCCCGAGTTGGCCTTGGGAGCTGTCACTTACCTCAGGCTGCATTTGATAGGCCTCAAACAGTTCCCAGTTTTGGAAAACTTCCATTCCAACTACTTGGCCCTGTACCTGTCTCAGGTTTCTATATCAAGGAGTTTAGCTAGTTGCACTTCAAAGTCTCTGTTTATTTATATCTTTTTAATACTGAGCCACAAATAGTGCTGAGCACTGGCACCTCCCAAATTGTACTCTTGGGCACCTGTCAAATGTGTTGCACAAAGAAGATAACAGTTCATATTTACTTAACTCCTTCAGTGCTCAGGGCAAACATCTGGCATTTAGAGTGGCAAGATGGGTAATAGCAAACCTGCAGCACAGGAATATGTAAAAAAGAAATAACAGTAACTTGTGTGATGGTGTTTGATGTCCTGATCTGACGCCCTGATCTAACTCTCTGTGGACAGATCTTCCTTATGTATCCAAGCTTAAACCGAGCATGGTCATGTGGCCTTCCAGTACCCCAGGGGAGCCCAAAAGAAGGAGGGAGAGGTACTTTGTACAAGGGCATGTAGTGATAGGACTAGGGGGAATAGCTTCAAACTGAAAGAGGGTAAGTTTAGATTAGGGATTAGGCAGAAATTCTTTACTGTGAGGTTTTTATTGTGAGGCACTGGCACAAGTTGCCCAGAGAAGTTGTGGATGCCCATCCCTGGAAGTGTTCAAGGCCAGGCTGGATAAAGCCACCTGGTCTAGTAGGTGTCCTTACCCATAGAAGGGGGTTCAAACTAGATGATTTTAAGGTCCCTTCCCCCCAAACCGTTCTGATTCTATGATTTACTCTCCTGCTTTGTTCCCCACTTGTAGAATGGGAACAGCTCACATCACTTTACCTAACTGAGGGCAGAGGGAGAAGGGATAAACTCAATGAGGAATGCAATGTGTGCATAGAAATAGTGTGGTAGGAGAACTTCTGGCAAAGACACCACATCTCTCCAGGCTGCTTTCTTATAAAACAACTGAGTTCAAGAAAATTAGATACCCTCTGGTCCTCCTGAGGACACAGAGAATCATAGAAGGGTTTGGGTTGGAGGGGACCTTAAAAACCATCTAGTTCCAATCCCCCTGCCATGGGCAGGGACACCTTCCATTAGACTACGTTGCTCAAAGCCCCATCCAGTATTATCTGGCTTGTCCCTAGATTTCCCAGTGCCAAGAGCTGGAATGACAGCTGTGTACTCTTTTTTTCCCCCCAGATTAGCAAGACCTACTGGGATAGGAGACTGGAAGTGAGACAAAAAATGACAAATCAGTAAGTATAATTATTCCTTTCCTTCTTGAAGATGCTCAGAAGAAATCTTTATTTATGTAATAAATTGAATTTACCAATGCCTGGAGGAGCTCCTGACTTATGCTTGGGGCTTTGAGGAGTGAAACTAGGACTGGATGCTTTATTTAAAAAAAAAAAAGGGGAGGGAACCCAAACAAAATGGATTGTGGAATGTAACAGCAGCATCTCACCCCAGGCAGCAGTGCTGAACATGGCACCACACCGAAAACAGCTGGTTTTAAATGAATTCTGGTACAGTGTGAGCTTGTTCTCACTGAAAGTCTCTCCCATGCTGGGCCAAAACTGCAGCTGTGCCGGGGTGTGGGGCGCCTGCCTTTTTTTTTTTCCTGCCACGAAGGAGACTCCAGGGCCTTCAGCCTCTCTGAAAAACAAGGGGCACACGGCAGAGTACTTCAAAATGGCTGGGACTTCTCCACACAGACCTACTGCCCTCCCGTGGCTGCCAAGGAGCATCTCTAATGCGGAAACGGAGATCAGGGACTGAGGGAAACAATAAAGAAAAATAACTATATATTCAATTTAAACCAAAACCCAGTTTGTGTTACAAGGAAGAGGAAAGCAAACACAGTGGGATTAACTGGAAGTACCTATGAAGGCAAGAACAAAGAGCCTGAAGTCAGGTTTTATGAATGAGACTACGGGTATCAAATGAAAGCTGTGCACTTCTGCAAGGACTATCCTGTTTCTGTTTTTTTCATTATGACTGTGCTGCTTCTTGTGCATCCTCTGAGGACAGGGCTCATCTCCAGTCTTTGACACAGAGCAGACACTAAAAAAACATCCCCAGACCTCCCACCAAAAGTTTCACTGGGGGGTTGCATTAGGCAGGCTCACCACTACATTTTTGTTCATGGACTTGGCTTCAATCTTAGATGTTTAAGACTGATGTATGCCCAAGCTACACTTGAGACTAGATGCAGTGAAACACTCATTTCAGACTGGAGAGGAGGGGTGAGTGTGACCGGGATCACACAGGAAAATGCCAACACAGGGCACCTCCTATAGGACTTCAGATGTTGAGTGACACCAGCATCAAGAAAGGTGTCACCCCAGTGGACCTGGCAGCTGTGCTGTTTCAGGGATGCACATCAGTGGGAACAGTAGGATTTCTTCAGAGCATGCAGCAAGCTGACACCGGTGAAAGAACACATTAGGCAGACAAATGTTTTGCTCACTCAAGTTGCCAGGTCACTGAGTCAGTATCTCATGTAGTAACCAATTATGAGTAGAGTAAATCCTGCCCTCTCCATTTCACGTCTTAGGCCATGCTGCACAACATTAACATCACGAACAAAGCTTCACTTTATGCACGGGTGAAAATGTCCAAAGAGATGAGAAATCACTCCATGTAATTTTAAAATTGGCGTCTGTGTGTATATGCACACACAAACATAAATATATATTTGTAGTAAGTACATATGAACTTTTACACAATTATAACCATTCCAGAATATCCATGATACACTCCTATCACTCACCAGGACAACACATTCTGTTGTACTGCCAGAATCTCTTGCTCAGTTACCTTTTAAATTACAATTCTTGTAAGTTCTGCAGAATTGCTCAGTGGAAGGCCAGTCTTTGGCAAGCAGGTATCTGCAGAAAACCAGTGGTGATCCTTCAATATGTGAAGGTTCCCCTCCCGGTTTCCTTCAAGTATCAACTTTGCTTTCATAGAAATAGTTTCTAACAATATGCTACAACCCTGATAAGCCAAGCAGGATTTTTCTTTTCAGTAAACACAAATAATTCACATCCTCTCTACAACCATGCAATGCAAAAACTAAAACCATGTTTGCCAGTGATTCTAGTTGGATTTGGCCCCGTAACTGTTTTAGTTAAAAAGAACAAACACAAACAAGCAAACAGAAAAAGCAACTCTCACATAAACCATAAAAATCAGCAAACAAAGCTCTACTGATTTACATTTCCAAAGGAAATATCTTTTAGTAATAGTTACCTCTGTCTGCAGCTGTTAAGTCCAAACATTGCAAATGTGAGAATTACTGACTTGTCCAGACTGAGACACACACACACACACACACACCCGCCTCATAAAAACCTTTATGCATTTTTTAAAAATTAGTCTGGATCATCTGTGTGATGGCCTTGTTAAATATCAAAGCAGATGAGCTTGAACAGGTCTACTGAAAACAGCACTACATTAAACATGTGAAATGTGTAATTCGAAGCCTTAGCTAAAAAGTATTTCCAGAAATTAAATTCTGTGTCTCTCAGTGACATTGCATCATTCACGAAGTCTGGCATAATCTTACATTTATTGACATTGATCAGCTGTCAAAGAAAACTGAGCTTGTTAGAGTAGCAGACACAAGTAAAAAGAAAAGAAAAAAAAAATCACAGAACTTTGGCTAGTATTGAAAAACTGACTCAAAAGAGTAGAAATAAAATTATTTTCAAAGGTGGACAAAACATAAAGGTTCAGTCTGTCCTATATATTTTTTACTGACATCAAACACTGTGATTTTCTTAATGAACTCACTTGAGGGTGTATAGCTATTCCTAGAAGTAATGTAACAACAGATTAAAGTTTGCACCCCAATATTTTGATACAAACTATGACTGGATATTTCCAAAAGAGTCCCTTTGATACTAAATAGCTATTTTAAGATTTCTAATTAAAAAAATAATCTTTAAACAGTACAAAAACCTAGGTAAACCAAGTCTCAGTCAGTGTAAGAGAGGACGTCTTAATAAAGGGAAGGTAAATCCTCCTTTGGAGTAGTTACAACAATGCACAGAAATGAGACCAGGAACACATACAGTAAGTTACAGGTCTGATTTACTGGAGTTCTTCAGTCATTTCTACCTTAGGGTCATTTCAGGATTGTAGTATGGACCCAGAAAAATATTCCCTAAAAATAAAACCGCTGGGAGGAGAGAGCAGTATCTGTTTCCGCACGCTGAGGATCTGATGCGCGGGAAGGGGCAGCCCTGCCTTCATCAGCTGCTCGCTGCAGTGGTGGATGTGCTCAGAGCCACCAGCCTGATGTTCAGACATCTCACCACTGACATCCTGTCTCGGTCCCTCGTGGTTCACTGTGTCTAAGATCAGAATAAACAGGGCTTTGGGGCAGTTCCAGCAGATGCTGTGTGCACAGCAGCCAGCGTAGGAAGTTCAGCCTCACTTCTCTAATGCTCACACACTGCTCTGTGCACGCTGCCTGCTGTGCTTTTCCAATCACTTGCACCTCGTGTTTGCACAACACTTCAAATGTGTGAAGACTTGGAAATTCTACAGTATGGTTAAAGTTGACTGCAGTTCCTGGGCTCAAACACCTTACTTAGCTCCTGGAAGATCAGACCCCTCACCTCTCCAGTGTTCCATGCCACATACAGGTTTCTGTGCTCACAACAGCCACTGTGCACATCAAATAAAATAAAAGTAACACTCTGACATCAGCAAGGAGCCAGGCTTTTCACCAAGAGTCCTGTGAAAAATCTCAGTTCAACACATAACTATTAGATTTTTAGTACACGGCATGTCACGGAATTAGTGTTTTCCTTACAAATATATGGCACTAAGTGTAAAAACTTTATGACCTATTCCAAACATTGTACCATACTTCACAGCAAAGCTTGAAAAAGAATCCTCTAACTCCCACTTCTTCTAAATATACAGCTGGTGGGAGGCCAGGGTGTCCATGAACGGTCGCACAAGGTTGTCTGTCGAGAAGTAGAAGATCAAGCCAAAGGTGATGGAGATGGGAAGAGCAGGCAGTGCTTTCTTATAAACAGCCAGGAGTAAAAGTGTTAGGCATAAACCCTGCCAGAGAGAAGAGAATAAAAAACACAAGGAGATAATAGTAAGACAACCAGAAATATATGTGTCACCAAAAAGTCAACATGCAGGTAATTATCCATATGCTCTGTACAGCACTGAAGCCAGCCTGAGCCACCAGCAGCATGATGTGTATTTGCCCACAGCTTCATGGTTCACACAAGTTGGCCAGGTTTTTCCTCACCAATCTTGAGCACAGCTCTGTGCTGAGAAAGTGGCATAAACAGTAAATGCAGAGGTACAGCTGACCCTGAGAAGTTAACCTTCTTTACAGATTATTTTACTCTTTGTCCTGTGCCATTATGAATGAAGCACTGATCCAGCAGAAAAAAGCACTTAAATCATACTTATAACATATTCCCAGTTTACAAGATCCCTTAGGGTAAAAAAGAAACAAAAACCAACAACAACAACAACAAAACACACCCACAAAAACCCCAAACAAAGAAATAAAAACCAACCAAACAAACAAAAACCCCAAACCATATCAAATATCCACTGCTGTTCTTTTGGCTGGATTGCTTATTACAATGGGTGAGTTCTGGTTTTATCTGGATAGCAGGCCAAGATCTGCTTTTTGGAGCATGTGAGGAAGCTGTTGTATATTCTGGGTAGATACTATGGCTAAGTGCCTTTAGATATTAATTCCTTCTCTCTTCAGAGCCCTTTTGAATTCCTCCATGATGACAAAACTTCAAAGACACTGGGCTCCAAAAATATCTACTAACTAAAGATCAGCAGACAGGATTTTTTAAATTCTTTTTTTTCATCAGTGTTTCTAGACTGCAAATTTGTTTACAATCTACCTGAGTCTGTAGTTCTGTTCTTACTCTCTCAGGGACCATATCTGGCCTACACCTGCTCTTTAAATCACATCTCCCTTTTAAGATGTGCTTACTGCTGGGAAACTGGAGGGACTTTTTGGGAACTAGAAAGCCACGTAGCAGCAAGATTATGAAACTGCAAAAGGAGACAGAACAAGTTTTAACAGCACCAAAAAAGACACAGAATGGGGCATTTGGCCTCCCAAGATGGATGAGCAAGAACATTTCCCCCAGCAAAGGGACTCCGAGCTGGACTGCAGCATATGGAGCTTGGTGATCCTATGGGTTTCTCTGACCTGTGGGGTTGGAAAGCTACACTGAACAGACTCCAGTGAAGGCAGCTCATTTCTAGTTCTCGTGCTTTCTGATGTGCAGTCTGCACAAGTGAAAGTCACTTGCACTTGTCCTTGGGATCTAAGTAGGAAAATGGAGGCCCAAGAAGGACACAGTAATTGATTTTCTTTTACATTCTAAAAATCCTGCTGTTGCCTTTCTGTGTAGTTTCCATGAGGGTGTTGAGGTAAACAGCAAGTGCATAGTAATTATTTTTCACCCAGGCGGAAGCCTGACTGTGTGTTCATTAGACCTGGCAGGACTGACTCCTTTAGCCGTTAAGAGTATGTTAGTCATCTGCTCTTACTGATCATTTCCATGGATTTAAGTCTCCTACCTTCTCATTTTTTTCCAGTTCAAACAGTAGAATAAGATAGGTCTTCACCCTCTTACCTATCAGCTCCCCTTAGCATAACAGAGTTAACCTTTTCAACTACACTTGCTAATCAGTGTGGAGTTCCTAATATTGACCCTTGTGGCTGAAGCAAACACACCAGCAGTTCCCTGGGGCTGCTTCACCCCCACCGACTCCACGCTTGGCTCTGCTCTGATTAGTTTGGATCATTCTGCTGCAGTGGCTGTTGGAAGCCTAGAGACAGAGCACTCCTAAATATCTAGCATGTTACCTGGACTGATTTAGCACTGCTCAGCTGCTGGTACTGCTGGCAACACTTCCGTGCTGAACAAGGTGTGACAGAGCTTTCAAAAGCTGCTCACTTACTATGAGAATGGCTACAAAGCAGGCCAGTGTAGTATTCCAGTCTCCACTAGCTGTGGCAGCTGCTTTCCCAACAAGCACGCTGTAAAATATGAAGTCTCCAAGGCCCAGCTTCACACCCCCTGAAAAGATGTGGAGAAAGAAAAGAAGCATTAATTCTGAGCCTCCTGTTTTGCTTCCTCCTGAACAAATTCTTGTCCCCCGGGGAGCAGGTGAAGGTTCCTAGTCCTGGCAACCAACCTGGACCCACACATTCCCAAGGAGACTGAGACTTCCAACCCCTCCTCCCACTAATTGTTTTTGTTCTCCCTCATTCTCTGAGGTGCTTCCCTGGGCTCCTTTACAAATAAACCAGGAAGCACAAGGACAGAGAGGGACAGGAGTCAAGGGGAAGAAGGAACTGCTTAAATTGTACACGTAGCCAACAGATGTCACTGGAACCACAATCCCAGAAGAGATGCTGCAGCAGCAAGAGGTAATACACAGTCAGACTCAAGATCTTTGTTGCTCAGCAAGCACAACTCTTCAAATTAACTGTGATTAGACCAAACTAGGTAACAGAGTGTTAACCACAAAGAGTAAAAATGTCAGGCTCTAACTACACTGAAAACAAGGTATAAAGCTTCTCTTACTTTCCTCCTCTTCGAGCTCCTCTAAAGAAGTGACAGGGCGGGTTGGAACAGAACTCCTCGTCTCTGACATCTGGGACTCTGCATGTGAAGGGCTCCTGAGGTGTTCTCTCCCATCCTCAGCTTGGTTCCACAGAAACAGGCCAAGAGTGGATTACGAAAAAAAAGAAACACAAGAGACAGCTACGTTTATAACATATTTTAGCCCATGAAATCCACACTCCTGTGAAGCTGCCCTGCAATGGGTAAGCCCTTTGTCTCTTGGAGGTGTGACCATCAGGACCAGCTGAAGCAGAGACATTTAGTGGCTCTGAGGAAAACACGTTGTGTTATTGTTTGGAACAGTTGGAAGGGTGCAAGTTCACAGCTTCTCTGGCAGCCACCCAGGAGCTCAGTGGCTTTAACAAGTGAGCACGTACACAGACCTAACGCTGCTCTGCACAGGCCAGAATGACAAGTAAAACCCACCAAAGTTAATATGCATACCCACAGTGTTGTACCTTTGGGGTGGAGGTGCTCAGGTATTCCCTAACTAGTCATATGACAAAAATGGATGATTAAGAGGACTGCCATTTATGAGAGAAGTCCTGAGTCACACTGACATCGGAGCTGACTGTTCACATGTAGAAAGCAGACACATTTCATTGTCCACAAATTTAATTTTTTTTCCCCCTGTTAAAGCACATCTGACAGAGCCTTTGGCAGTACTTTTGCAAGCAGCCAGTCTGTGATACATGACTCTATCTGACAGTTCCTATTTTTCAGAAGCTCCTACAAATTCTTCAGTCCCTGTCAGTCTGACAGGTTGCTGCTGCTGCAGGTGCAAGCAGACTGTGATCTGAGACACACAGAGCTTCCACAGAGCATCCTGTACCCCTCAGCATGTAGTCTGTGCCTGCTCTGGGCCCAGCTTCACTGCAGGATTGTGTCCCTGCCATTCCTTGGTATGTCGGCTGCTTCATCCTGAAAGAAGCAGCATGTTCAGTTATCAGACCTTTGCACACCTTTATTGCTTTAACATTCAAAGGTACTGTCATCTCTGAAGTGCAACAGGACTAGATGGGAAATCCTCCCAAAACCACAAGTAAGATTTTAGTCAATCACCCTAAAACTGCAGTTTAATTTGCATCTCGAGGAGATAAAAGCAAAGGCACCCAAATTACCACAGAACCAGCTACAACGTAAACTTGGATCGCAACAGCTGCTGCTGGGTACCTGTCTTAACACAAGACTTTACCCAAGGGTAAAGAGCCATATTGCACTTACAGAGAGGTAAAAGTACACCTGCTCCATGGCAGTGGTCTGAATGCAACACACCGAAATTCACCAGCTCATCAGTATTATATTCAGGAGCCAATGTTGTAATTTATCATCCCCAGTGAGGAAAAATATAACCCCCACTAGCCCACTTTCAGCTTTGACTTCAGTACACCGAAGATGTGAGTTGAGCAACGTTTCTGTTTGATTTGTTGTTTGGTTGTGTTTTTTTAAATAAAAGTGACCTGAAGAGCAGAGCTTCCTACACTGTCTGGTCAGCTGCCAGTCCTAACAGCAGGTTTCTGAATATCACTGAGTTCTGCAAGTAACAACACTGAAAAAAAAAGCATCCATCAGGATTCAGGGGCTTATGTTTAGTCTCAGTCTCAAACATATTCATTATTTCTGTAGGACAGTACTCTGTATGGGAGAAGGATATGCAAACAAACCTGCATCCCACGTCTGCTGACTTGGTCCTCTTGCTGCTGTGTCTGGTTTTGCCATTCCAACTGTCCACATCATAGCAGCTGGAAAAAAGAAAGTAATTGGCTGCATAAAACATTGGCCACTATAGCTCAGAGGAAATAAGTATTTAGCTGTCCCTAAAAATACAAACCCTTGCCCCTGTAAATGCTTTTAAAACACTCAGTTGGTTTCCCTAGGCACTGAGACAGCAAGGTGGGAGAAGGCCAAGGCAGTGCATCCATTTCGTTTTTAAGAAAGCCCCAGAGCACAAGTAGCTAAGAGTCAGTATAGTCTTCTCTGTGGATTAAAGAAAGCAAAATTCCAGAACTAGGGTCCTCATCTCCTTTGTTTTAATCCTGATTTCTGGCTCTTTTCTTCAAAGAAAACAATTTCCCAGGGAATGATGGTAATACAAAAGGTAACCAGAGGTTAACTAACACAGTTTACTCGTGTTCTGCTAAAGGCACAGCACACAAGCGAGGGACTGCAGGAGCTGTCAGAGTGCAAGTTTTCTCTCTGCCTGTTTTGGTTCCATCCTGTCAAAATATTGCCTATTTCTGTTTTGGTTCCAATAGCAAACAATGTTTGGGGGTTTATTCTTGGGATGGATCCCTAAATTAAAAAGGAATACAAACCATTCCGAAATCAGCGGAGGGGAACTCAAATTGGCTTTTTATTTAAGTGTACATCCGTCTCCCTGGTTTTATAGAAGCTAAGCTAAACAAAATAAGCCAAGGCAAACACAGTGCCTGCTTTTCCACAATGAGCTTAGCCAAGGGGATGTTTTTGCATCTAGAGGGAGCCACAGAACGTGGTCTTGCAATGGAGACTCTGAGGTTCTGCACAAGAACTTCCTGTTCGGTATTTATCATTTGCTGAAATGCATTCTCCTTCAGGGAAACTCTTTTTGTTAACTAAGGCATGTGAGAGTTTTCATCTAGATTGTCTCAGGTCGGTGTGACAGGATCTCCTGTAGAAGGGAGGGCAGCTGAGGTGAACTGACACTCTGCTTGGAACACATAAAAGCATTTATGTAACATTAAATGCCTGAAGAAAAAAAAAAATCAAGTCAGGTTGTAGGCATCCTCAGCTTAACACCAAATACTTGGAGGTAACCCTTCATCTTCAAAGTGATGTAATGAAAAAGTCACTGAGGTCCATGAAGCACTTGAGTCCAGGTCCCATGAGTGTTGAGTCTCCTGCCTGTGGACACCTTTGGACAAGGGCACCAGACACCGTGGTAGTTAAACAGCCCAAGAAAGCCAGGGAAGAGACGACTGATTCTGTTTGCAGAGCAATACTTGAATGGAGCCCTTTGCAAAGCGAGGAGCCCAACAATGAACAATAAAGCAAATATATTCTAAGCACTGCCATCTGTGCAGTACAGAGGGCAAGAGGGGGCTGCAGGAAGCATGGAGCCTCAGCACATGTTTGGAGTGTGTCTGTAAAGCATACACACGAGGAATAAGTGTATTGAGTGAGCATCAGCTAATCACAGAACTTGGCAAACACTGCTGCCCACCTCACAGAGGGTTTTGTGTGCAGGAAGAAAGAGGCACATTCTGCACTGTTTTCGTGAAAGGATAAATCTGCTTCTGAACATTCAGCTTCACAAGGTAAATGTGGGATCCCTTTGGCTAATTAGAGTTAGCAACATTGTAACTGATACACAAGGCCTTCTACAAATGTTCCAGAACATAAATGTGCACCATTCTTAAGGCAAGAAAGTAGCTAAGATAGTGCTCTTTGCTTGGACACAGAATAATAGAGTTTTATCTGGCTAAAAATATTAACATTGTGATCTTACTCACAGGAATATATTAATGCAGGGAAAATGGGCTCATTTCTCTCCTGTGCAGTTTCCACCAGCATTCTCAGTGGCCCCTTGGGACAGAGAACAGCCATCAGATCTGCAGAAAGAAAAGGACCAATCTCATCTTGAACTGTCATGCATTTTACATTCTTTGTATTTAATAAGACATTCTCCCCTCAAATTTACATCTATCCATATAAACCAGATGGTTTCCTGAATGGCACTTTCCACCACTTTGCATAACTCTAGCTGTTCTAGGCCCTGAAAGTATTGTTCACTTAAAATACCATCTCCAAGCCTTAATGTAATAATAAAGAGTTTTCACTGTGCTAATCCTATAAAAAGCCCCTTGAGAATATCACAGGAGTTCTTTGAAAGCAGATGGCAGCATTTCACCGAGATGTTAAATTTAATTAGAGGAGGAGTGGGGGCGCTTTGTTCACTTTCCACAATCCATCACTGCGTACACTGGCTCCGTGTTTCACATGAATGAAGGAAGGAAGGCCTTTGGTCCAGTACCTCTTTGCCTACCCTCTCTCCTCCATCAGATCTCCTCCCTCTTGTTCTGCAGGTTCTCTTGAAACTTGTAACTCATACCAAAATCCATGATCTCTTGATAACAATAAACAAAACCTGCAAGACTGTCAGGTCTGCTACTGATAAAAATCCAACCACCCCTACCATGCAGTCAGGTGAGGTTCAGTCCTTTCCTGACTTGGTGATCCACTCTGAAAGACCTGGTAGAAGTACACTACCTACACAATCAAGTTAGCAAAAGACAAGGCAGGGAGTCAACTTAATTGCCCATCTGGCTCCTTCTAAAGCTCTTAGCACCATAAAGTTGGTTTTTTTAAGAATATACAGAGTCCTGAGATTGCCTCAGAGTAACCTCTCCAGGAGCCACACCTTGAGAGTCACAACCCAGACTTACCATAGATGGAGATTGCACCTAGAATCACCCATGCTGACCACTCAGGGAGATATTTAATGAACACCAATGCCATTAGAGCACTGATCATAATGAGATAAGCTTGCTGGAGCTGCAAGGGACCTTTCCAGTGGATGCAAATCATTCCAACAGCTCCAAAATTCCAGATGACTATGAACAGAGTGGGGTAGTCCATGGCCACGTTGTACGTCTTCAGTACTTCACTGGAATACAACAAGAAAATTCAGCTAAGCAATAAAAGCGAGTGAAATGCAAAGCATCCCACTGGCTGCAGTTAAACAAACAAGCCCCCAGCCACACCAAGAGGAAGCAGAATAGAGCAACTCTCATCATGAAAGGGGAACCTGCCCTTTGGCCAATTGCTGCTCCAAGCTCTCTGTTCTTCCTGCCTGAGATGGATGTGCTGTGTAGCAGACCAGCACCACACTGCCTTAGTCCCGAGTTCAACTGCGATTCCAAGGGTTTGAGCAAGCAGGATTTCAAGTCTTAAATGAGCACAGGCCTGTGGCTACATGACTGCCTACAGCAAAAAAGTCCTGTCAGTGTCATCCCACCCGGTGCAATATGCTCTCAGTTAAAAATGAAAGAGTCTTAACAAATGTCACCCACAAGTTAAAAGTTTCCTTTCTCCCAAGCTGGGAGCTGAGGGAATGAGCTTGAAACAATGTTGTCTAAAAGAAAGACAAATCAGAGAAGCAACTCAGCACATAAAGTTCCTTTCCACATGCTTCCCAAAGTATAATCCAGAGCCTCTCTACCACAAGATTCAGCTTGTTCATTTCATGCTGACGGTATCACTTCCCAGCAATTTTTGTAAAATCAAGCATTGACTATTAAATACCTTCTTTTCCACTTTTTAAAAAAGAAAGCTATCTTATTCTAACAATCCTTAAATGTTAATTTGGAGAAGGGGAGACATTCCTTTTCTTGTTCGAAGTGGGAATTTTCTGCAAAGAGGTGAAGGAGCCCTGAACTGCCAGGTTACCTGCACCATTCCCACTTACCCGAGGTATATGTAGGTAAAGAGGAAGAGCAGCATCAAAGAGGACAGGATCAGCCAGCCATGGATGAACTATCAAGGGCAAGAAGAGACAGTGATTGTAGGGGCTGTTACCCCTGCACAGGGCACAGAACTGCAGCCTGACAGTCTCCTCCTGCACTCCTCCTCCAGTGTCCAAAGACCCTGCCTTCCCTATGGTCAGTGAGGGAGGAGGGACAGCCAGTTCCTCCCAGTTCTCCCAGTTTCATTTTATCTTCTGTCTCTTAGTGTTTTAGTTGGTTTGGGTTTTTTCAGTCTCTGTCCTAAGCATTTTCATGGGTAGCCATACTGGCTGCTGGCTCACACAGGTGAGCACATTCCTTCTGTTTGCTAGGAAGAAGGAGGGGTTTGCCCAAGGCTGTAAAACAAAATCCATCTTTGGGACAAGTTTAAAAAGCAGGAATAGCCAGAGCTCAAATGCTGGGCTGGTACCACATATAAGAACTCCCTGGGCACCACAGAATCTGAATGTGCCTTTCCCTCCAAGCCTTGTGCTCTTCCACCAGAGCTTCCACAGGCAGGAATAATCCCAATTTCCACAAAGCTTGTCTGAAATGTCTTAATAGAACGCATTCACAGTAAATGGTACAACTTAGCCCATAAGTACAAATGGCAAAACATTTGGATCAGATGCAGAAAACTCAGACCTGACTAACACAAAGTAGCAGAGCTTGTTTTTCAGGGCCTGCCATTAGTGACAAACAATAGCAAAGCCTATTCAGAGCCACAGCTCCATCACCACTGAGAAAGGCTTCTGCACGGTATGATTCCTGCTGTGGCCAGGATGAGGACGAGCCAGTGCAGTGCCTGTCTTTCTCACTGGCATGCGAGGCCCATTTGATCCCAGGCTCACAGCACAGAGGTGGAAAAGGCTCTGGCATGAATCCTTTACCTTGTAGCAGCGATATTTATAGAGCAGCACTAGGAACACGGTCATGACAATGATGACACTGATCATTATGATGGTGTTCAACACCGAGTTCAAGAGACGCTGGCCCACAGATGGGGTGTCCTCACTGAAAGGGGTGTAGATCCTGAAGGATAAAGCAAAAGCCATATAAGGTATATATATTCTCTTCTAACCATCTGTCCCAGGTAAAACCAGACCTCTCTGTGTGTGGGAAAGAAAGGGAGGTAGGACTGCCAAGGACAGCAAACATGAGATGTAGCCTCTGAAGGGGCTGGACTCAAGTTAATTATCAACTAAAGATTAGTGGTCGCTATCAAAAGCACATTCCTGCAGGGCAGCTGTGGCTGGCAGAGCTCTAAGCAAGAAGACCTAGAGTATAAATGACTTTATTTTAGTAATTGCTCTGCAGGCCATGAATTTTTATTGCATGCTCTGGAACTTCTCCATGATAATTATAAGGATACTTCCCAGGTGCTGTTCTGAAATAGGGGACACCCTTTCTTTCCACACTTGGTAGGAGAGTCTTGGACTCTTTTATCCCTTCTCACCCCCCTACACCCCTCCCCCCCTTTTTAATTTGTTTGATTCAGTTCAAGGGACCACGGTCCCCCTTTCTCCACCCCATGTATGAAGCACAGTTAGAGCCCCAGGAGCCAGGCACTGTCAGCAAGAGCGGGATGGAATTATGTATCCACACCATGAGTCTTTAGGAACCAGAAATATCACCAGGAAATGAGACACTCATCCAAATGAACATGCTATTCCCTGATTTCTGCCAGCTAGTGAGTGAACAGCCTAGGAGTTCAGCCTGGGCCTTTTATGCTGCAGAATGAAGCTGCTTCATTATTATGCTGCTCACAGGCCTCACTTAGGGCACCCTAAATGACAGTGCTAACGAATCGGTGTAATGCAGGTATGGGAAAAACTTACACAGGTGAACGCAGCGTACTTTAGCAAGCTCTCTGTATGTTTCTACAGCCACCTTTACCTGTGTAAAGGTTCTCCCAGCCTGCCAAGGAAGCACTCTGCATGCACAGAGCGTGTGTGTGGGGCAGGGGGTCCCACATACTCAGGCTGTTTGCAGACCCCACTTACAGCTGCCCGTTTTTCTCCGTATAGAAGCGCACTGACTTTATGGTGGCGACGACAACAATCATACAAAGGGTGACAGGCACAAAGAGCATGATTACATGCTTTGCTCCATATTTCAGAGTCAGTTCCTCCTCTTCATTTTCCAGGGCGCTTTCTCTCACTGGAACACCCGAGCCAGACATTTCTCCACCAGTGATATTGTTCGGGCCGCGGCTGCTGCCTGCTCGCCTCTTCTGGAAAGAAATATTAGCAAATATCTTAAGGTGCTTCTTTTCTTTGTGTTCAAAGTTTGATTCCATCATATGTCACAGGGCTGCTGTAGGCCACCACAGCATAGCAGCTGAGTCCTAACAGAAAGGTACCAACTGAACAATACAATTAGAAATTCCATTGCAAACAGGTTGCAATGGAGTTTTTAAACCAATACCATGAGTATCTAAGGACCTCTTCAAATGAAAATACACAGATGGACATATGAACTTGAAGGGCAAGATGCCCAGAACTAGATAGAAAAAAATGTCATCTGAGGTGACAAAAGGCTGACATGTTCCTCCTCTCCCAATAACGCTGTGCTTGCTTTTTCCTGCTGCTTCGCTGGCAGCTGGACTAGATTCTGTGCTAACATTAGCTGCATCTGACCAGAGCAAACAAAGGGTGTCTGGCAAAAAAAGAAGGCTAAAAAGGATATCCTGCAACAGTCATATGTGCGTCGGGTCCTGATTAAAAGCCTGTATCTTTACCAAAAGGAAGGAAAAGGGAGGAGTGTTTAAGGAGATAAAAATGGGGGAAAAGTCAGAGTGGAGGAAATGGCAACAGGCAGTGCTGCTGCTGGCTGAGAGTGACACCAGGGAAACAACACTGACCAAAGCCAATCCTAGAAGCCAGTCTGGTAGGAGGGATTGAGGGGTAGCAGGACCACGTCTGTCACCACACCCCATGTCCTCACTCCCCGTGAGGGACACACACCTACCCTATGTGCCTGTGCTTCCCCTGCTTCTGAGGCTTGCAGGCCATCCTGGTAGGAGGGTACTGGAGGGCTCCCTGCAGACATCAGGGATGTTCTCTCATTGCAGGGCTCCTCCTCGCTGTCCGAGTTGTTCATGAACGTGATCATCGCTGCTTTCCGAGAGAGCGCTCAGGAGGGCACAGCCAAGCACTACTCGAGGCTGTGGGGACAAGCAGAGCAGAGAGGAAGAAAACAGTGAACACCACACTGCAAATAACTGAAAGTCTGAGGAGGATAGAGCAGGGAGGCTCCAGCATGCCATGTAGCTCTATCTTCTCCCAACAGCAGATTTATCCTGCCCTCACCCAGGCACGACAGTCCGTTCAGGTAAAGTCGCTGGGACTGCTGCAGGCAGGGAGATCAGCAAAATGCAGCACTGAAGGAACTTCTTCTTTGCCACAGCTTTCACACTTGCTGCCTCTATCTCCCCTCTCCCATCAGTACACCTTACCTGCCACGCAGGAGGTTTCTCAGCACTCAGTGTTTGTTTGGCAGGGGCCAAACACAGCTTCACCTCACACACAGGCTGCCGGTCAGAAAGCTCAGAGAGCTCAGCTCTTACACAACACTCCCGCGAGCATCAGCAAGGAGCAGAAGTTTCTTAGTAACCTG
Organism: Edolisoma coerulescens; assembly: GCA_013397115.1. NCBI lineage: Eukaryota > Metazoa > Chordata > Aves > Passeriformes > Campephagidae > Edolisoma > Edolisoma coerulescens. The sequence continues at coordinate 1,394,610 of VWZW01000176.1, forward strand.
AAGCCTCAGCTTTACATAAGCCACTAATCAGGAGCTACATGCTGTCTTAGGACTGTTCATTAACCAGATGAATTTTATTAGCAGTGCTTCTCTTTGCCCATGGACAAAGAGAGGTTTGCATAGCAAGGGAAAGACCTGTCTCCTTAGGACAGCCACTTGTGGGTTTTTCCTTGTCTTGTCTTGTGATTCAAAGCAAAACTACTTGGCTGGGCAAAAACATGGAGAATAAATGTGGGGGCTAGAAATGCTTGGCCTCTTTTCACCTATTGCTATGCAGGAAAGCAGGCAAAGCAGTGACAGAGTGCAGAAAGGAAAGGAAGAGCTCTTCTTTCTAGACACCAGAGGAGAAGGTGCATTGCCCTGAACACTGCAGAACAGCCTTAAAATCGGGATTTCAGGAAGTTTTAAACGCAACTGATAGGAAAATTCTTTTTAGCATTTATTAAGTCAGCTTAGCAAAGCAAGTAATTAATCACTTTCTGCTACTCAGCCACTTGTCCACAAGCAAAACTATACCTCTAAAGCATTGTAAGCAGTTATATCTACCGGAACACCTCTCCTCTACAGAACCTTACCCAAGCTCCAGTGTCTCAGGAAATAGAAGAGGAAGCTGAAGAAGCCACGTGATTTGGACACAGTCACTTAAATCTGAATCATACATTCACAGCCCAACCAGCACACCCTGCTGTCTTGAGACGTCAGAGTGAATACTTTGAAGATCTGTGAGATATTCTTGCTCCTCACTAAAGAAACTGAAATTCACTTTGGAGGAAGGAAAAGAGGAAGGAGTGGGAGATCCCTCTTTCTTTCACAGCCTCCTCAACACATCTGCACCTTCAAGAAATTTTAGAACATCAACTCAATCTACCAAAGTGAAACATTTTTCAGACATCTGCTCCTCCCCTGGCTTCTCATGCCTTTTCATATCATTTCATTCCTCCTTTGGTGATAAAAATGGTACAGTTATGGGAAACAAAACAGGGCTAACCCTCACACCAGGCCTGTCAGCTTCATAGTAATCCCATGTTCTTACCGAGTGAGCTGATTAACACTTGTGTGCTTATTTCTTACAGAGACCAAAATCTCCTCTCTAGGTGCTTAACACACTCCTTTGAGCACACAAGGGCTCACAATTTACAACTGGGTTACTAGACTCTGGTCCAGTTACAGGATTTAGGTCTTTAAAGAAGTCAGGTATATAAAGTCATTCAATCATGACATACTTCTCGATGAGGAACAGGATAAGTTATGCATGCCACAGGATCTGTGACCTATGGAATTTAAAGAACTCTCAAAACCTTCTGCCCATGTCAGAGACCAGGGAGGAGATAAATAAAGATTTACTCACTGATAGTTTGGGACCAATATTTAGGTTTTAACAACCCAATGAAAATACCGAAGAACTTTTTGTCACATTATTTAAGAAATCATTTTTGCTACATAAAGAGGGCAATTCTGCAGAGGATTTAAAAGGGGCAGCCAATTACCCTACTTTCAACACCCTCCTTATGCCCCCTGGAGGAGTTAAACCAATAGCAAAACCACGGTGCCAATTACTAACCTTCACAATTACATGGGAAGAAATAAACTCATGTTGAAATACAGCCAATTTTAAGGACATTTCCTCCTATGCTCCCCCAGCAAGGATACGGACATGCAAAGGTGCCATGATATTTCTGGTCAGCAAGCAGATTCAGACCTGAACACAGCTTCACTGTCCCTTGTTTACACAGCCATGGTTTCAGCGAGGGTTGACACAAACACACCCAAATAAACCCAAGACTTTACAGGAGCTCCTGTGGCAGACACCGAAGTCACAGCTGCCTTAGATTGACCTAAACTGTCCTGCCAAAGGGGTTTTCCCACCAACCTCCAACTCTCTGGTGCCAACACCAGGTGCTCATCAGCTGGGTAGTGCTTTTGAAAAGTCAGTGAGGCACCTGCTTCCCTCTGCTGTCACAGAGCCAGGTCCCAGCAGGGCTGGCCCCTAGAGTGGCTCTGGGAGCAGCCCAGTGGCAGTGCCCACACCAGGAATACAGAGCACTGGGCATCCCCCTTCCAGTAGGGCTGAGCCTTAAGGTGACAAGCCCTCTGCTCGCTCCCAGACAAGCAGCCCACCCTCACCTCAGCTCTGCAAAACCCTTGGCAGTGTGGCTTTGTGGCTCTTATCTAAGCAGGGGCCTTGGACATATGGTTTACAGAGGCAGGAACACTGGCTCTCCCCCTCTGCCCCACCATGGACTCAGCAGGGATTTTGTCTAATGCCACTATTTATTCATCAGAGGTGCACTTTGAACTAGCACCAAGGCTGTGCTGGCTGCCAGAGAGAGCTGTGGTTGGAGCAGTCTGTCCTCCAGGGGACGAAGGACCAGCCTGGTAAGTCTCACACACATGCCCAGCACGACAGCACCCTTTGGGCTGAGCAGAGGGGAAGAACAGAAAGCCTGGGACTTGCTTGACAAACAAAAAAGGGAGCCACAGAGCACCAGGCAGCTAAGACGGGGGTGTTAAAAAGCCACGCTGTTTTCTGGTCTCATTTCACTACTTAAACCAAGGAAAAGAGCCCTGTGGAGGTGATTTTTGCCTGCCAAAAGGATGCTGCATACACCGTAATGGAAAGCAAGGGAGCCTTCTTCCCTACTTCTGACAGCAAACACATCTGTGCATATTGACTGTTTTTCTAGGCTGAGCTGCAAAAGCAGGGAAGGACAGCTCAGGAATGGAAAACATGGAGCACTGAGACAAATGTAAGCTGTATCTGTATTCACAGAAAGCTTTAGAGCATGGTCTACCAAACACATTAAATGAAGTCCCAGTCCATCATCAAACTGAAGCACTAAGTTATATCAGGCAAAGTTGTCCTCTCTACCTCTCAAACCATCAAGTCCCATTCAAAAATCATACAATGCTTAAAAGCAAAATGACCCAACTCTCAAAACGGTATGGCAAAAGTGAAAGGGGACAAAAACTAGGTCAGGAGCTGAGGTGGGAATACAATTACTCCTGCTTTACAGCAGTCTTGTGAATCCTGAAGGGAAGCAGGAGTCACTGATTCTCTTTCCTGATGTCCTTCATGCAAGAGATCTCTTTCCCTGAGCTGTGGTAAACCAGCTTTATGGATTTTGATTAAACTGGGCCAGTTCACTAACATTAAGATCTATCCTCAGTTTGCCTTTTATTTTCATGCTGCCAACAATCTAAATCCTTTGCTTTGCATTTCATCCATCACAAATAATACCACTACAATGTACAGCACAGAGCAGCTGCTGTAGCCTGGCAGAATACTTAATTATCCACTCGAGAGTTAAAATTCCTCATTATATATATTGTTCTCTTTGATGGTAATTAGATGAAGAGAACTGTATTTTCTTTGCTATGTTTAGATCAAGAGAAAGCTTGGGGATGACACTGACAGCCTGATGTTCTCCTAAGTTTTGGCTGTAGCAACAACTGCTATTGGTAAATAGGAAGAGAAGGAAATAAACTTTTAAGAAATCCTAAGCGGTGGGACCAAAATTAGGAGGAAAGATTTCCATGTTCTTGCCAATAAATGAAGTCAGAATGGGCATCCTGCTAAAATGCCAGGAGACTTAGAACACGCCATCTCAGTGTGCAAATACCACTCACTTTCAGCCCCAGAATACAAAAATAACAAAACACAAGATGCTATGGGAAGTTGTAAAGATTTGTAGCTTTCTTTCTCCGTTCTGGCTGAACTAGCACTGCTTTCTCTTGTCCCACAAGAAAGGCACAACACGTAGCCCCAAAGGGCGATTCTGCTGGCAGAGCTGAAATCAGACCCTCTCCGAGAGGGTCAGAAGGATTATTTTGCCAGCAGTGTGCCCAAATACTCTATCAGCCAACTCCTTGTCACAGCATAAAGGCACCACAGCCCTGCAGAACCACTCAACACAAGTAAAACCTCAAAGCCCGGGTCACACTTCCCATGCGGGAGCAGCAACTCGCGTGGGTCCCAGTACCGCTGAGGACATCGGAGCCAGCAGGGGCTGGAGGTGACACTTCGGGGACACCCAAGGACACCTGTGCTGGTGTTCCTGTGTCCTACCCGAGTGGCTGCTTTCCCCTGGGCCCCCAAGGGGACACAGGTACACAGCGGGGCTGGGACTGCTTCCCTGTTCATCCGAGTGCACGGCCAGCCCGGCCGGACACACAGACAACAAACACTAAAGAAAAAAGGAGGAAAAAAAAAAACCACGACAAGCCCCACCCCGCCAGGCAGAGATTTTGCAGGAGGCCAGAGGAGGCCTTGCTCCCATGCAGATGTTCCTGCTCCCCAGCTGCCCTTCTGAACGCTTAAAGATCTGGCTGCCTCCGAAGGTGTGCCGGAGGCGCTTCCAAATGAAAGCCGCGATGGCAGGCAGCAACGCCGCCACCGCCCAGGACAAACAGGCGTACAGATATTTTTACACACGTACATACACAAACACACAAGAGAGTATGTACTTTTATATATATAACATGCACCTGTACAACGACATACATATGTACGTATATACACACACAGAGATACAGGCAGCTCCGGGAGCGCGGAGA
>VWZW01000176.1:1399386-1424163 GCA_013397115.1 Edolisoma coerulescens
CCAGCGCCGGCGGGGAGGGACGGCCACGCCCTCCATTCGCCGACGCAGCTGTCGCTCAGCGGGTGTTCCCGCCTACCGGCCACTCTCCTCCAATAGAAAAGAAGAACGGGAAGAGGGTCGGCCAATAGGAAGGCGGCTGTCCCCGCCCTCCCCCTGCCCGGTGGCGGCCTGTGAGGCGGTGGCGCCGCCATAGTGGGGTGGGGGCGGGCGGAGCCCGNTGCCCGGTGGCGGCCTGTGAGGCGGTGGCGCCGCCATAGTGGGGTGGGGGCGGGCGGGCGCAGCCCGGGCTTCGGGTCACGCTGAGCCCCAGAATGGCTGGAGTTGGAAGGGGCCTTAAAGGTCATCCAGTTCCAACCCCCGGCATGGGCAGGGACACCTTCCACTAGACCAGGTTGCTCAGAGCCCGTCCATCATGTCCTTGAACACTTCCAGGGAAGGGGCATCCACAGCTTCTCTGGGCAACCTGTGCCAGTGCCTCAGCACCCTCACAGTACAGAACTTCCTCCTTGTATCTAATATCTAATCGAAACCTGAATCCATTTCCCCTTGTCCTGTCACTAAATGCTCTTGTAAAAAGTCCATTTCTGTCTTTCTTGTGGACTCCTTTCAGATATTGGAAGGCTTAAATACGTATCAACTTAGCCCTTCAGTAAATGAAAAGATATGCAAGCATGCAGATCCTGATGGGAATAAAAGGGATAATAATAAGAGAGAAGTGTGTAGGAGTAAATAGAGAGACCAGAGGAAATGGCCAAAGAATAGTTCTGGAATCGTGTCTGACCCCTGCTCAGTTTATGGATCAGAGGGGTGAATAAGGAAAATTACAACTTCATCCTATTTGCAATGGGTGTGGGGAGTTTTTATTTTCAGTGTGTTTTCGTTCAAAATTAAAAAAAAAAGCATGATAGTAAGCAAGATAATCTTGTGGATAGATGAAATTGCTCTTCAGTCAGACACAAACCACTCCTGCCTCTGTTCCCATTGCTTTATCAAGCAGCAGTCAAGTGAAATGATGATTCTGGCAGCTCTGTAGCACTTGCTCATCGTCTGTGGGGGCAGAGACACGAACTGGAGTCGTGGCAATTTCGCTCTACTGCTGTTGTCATTTCAGGAAGAAGCTCAAGCACAGACACGGGGAGTATTTACAGCAGAGATTCACACTCCTCTTTGCTCCGTGCCACCCATGATGATCTCGGATACAAAGGGAATGAAGAGTAAGATGGTAATGAAGGAGACAAGGTACAATACGTGAACTGCCACGCTATAAATCATTGGACAAAATGGAATCTTTTGCAGATGCCAAACCTTAAGTTGGCCGTCACATTCTTTTCCCCAAATTTCCTACACAACATCAGTGACAAGTGATACACCTTCCTTGTACCCGTAATCCTTATTTTGAGTCACTCTGCACGCAGAACTAAGTTACATGGAAAGTTCTTCAGAGCCCCGGAGAGCTGCCTATCCCAGCATGGCCAGGTGGCCTTTGCCAAGGTAAAGTAAGTCTGGAAAAATTGATAAACTGTGTGCTTGGCTGCCTTCTTCACTAGCCAAGAACTCTGCACTATCAGAGCTCTTTCTAACAGGTTTCCCTCAAAGGCTGTGTCTACCTTTGGCCTTTGTGCTGAGCTGTTGAGTTCCTTTTCACACTTGATCCAGCTGGAGATTTTTTTAATGGGAATTTTTCTGATGAATTGAATCCTTCACACATTTTATGCCGAGCTGCTTTTTTAACAGTAGGAGAAGGAACCATTTTGGCTGCACTCAGGTTTTCCACAACTGACAATTATTTTACACCCTTTTACTTTTACATGGAGTATACGTATCTGACACATATTTGGAATAATAGTAAAAATATTTATCTGTTTTAAAACACTGTACAACTTCAAAGCCAAAGTACTGACACTCTGAACTGTGCTGCTCTTCACCTCTATGGCAGCTGTCAGTCCAGCTGAGCCTGCCATAGATCTGTGCAGGAGATAGGGAAACTGTTCTTAGACTCCTTCTAAAGGCTGAAGGGATTGGAACTGGTTTTGCAAGCCCAGTTGCCCTTTATCAGCAGCTTTAGAAGCTAAACTGGCAGCTTTTTTGTATCTCTCAGAAGTGCTGCTCTGCCGTATGAAGGGCTCACAGGTGTCTGCTCTGGACTAAAATTTAGAGACAAACAAATTCCTTGCTTCTTTCCACATTCTCACTAGATCCTCCCTTTTTGCTGTCACCCTGATGGACAAATGCAAAGAGGTACAGGTCTTGTGCATCCTAGCAAAGGGTTTTAGGAAAAAAATTGCACGTACTGCAACCTTCACGGAAGCACAAGAACGTGAATATGTGAAACCCAGCTGTCTTTCTGAGAATGCATATCCTGCCTGCCTTCTTTGTAGCTTTCAGAGGCAAAAATCTATCTTAGCTCAGTGTTTCTTTTCTGTACCCTAAAGTGGCTAAAGGGGAGACAAGTAGTTGTTTTGGTCTCTCCATCCATGAGTGTAACTTCCATACTTTCAGTCAGAATGCCTTTTCCCATGTTTTTTCCTAGCTGCATCATATGAGAAGCATCTGACCTGAGAGCAAGTTAACCGGCTCTTTGAGCAAAGCCTCACTCTGTATCATATGGACATCAAAAATATTTCTGCTTTTTTTTCTTTTTTTTCTTTTTTTATTTTAACAGATCTGTGTGGTCATTTCCTTAAAGGATCTCTCACAGATAATGTAGAGTGTGCTCATTCCCAGGGAAATCACATGCCCAGCTGCATCACAGCTTCATGACTTGGGAGGTCGGTGTCTCTCGCCAGGCTGGTGGTTGCTCTGAAGTACATGGGGACATTCTCTGGGATTGCCCTAATGTGTCCCATTTTGGTAGTGAGGTGTTTGTGGCAGGAAATCTCAGGGAGGTTTTGGTCATAAACTGTTGCAGTCCTCCAAATATATCCAAGGAATTGTGACTGTTTTATTTCAGTAGATGTAAATAATACCCGGAAATAGGACTACTGACACAAATCCAAACAGAGATGCTCCCTTGGCTTTTGAATGGAAACAGACACGACACCATCTGTCAAAATAACATTAAAACCTCTTGTGCTTGCATAGAAGACATGAATAGGGTCAGGCCCAGCACATGGGAGTTTTGTTCTGGAATAGACAATATTTTCCAGGAGTCTTGCTCAGTTTATTCCATTCCATAGATCTGCAGTCCCTCAAGGAATGGTCATTACTGAATACCAAGGCAAACATGTTTCTCATAACTAAAGGAGATCTCATTCATGAGAGGACTGAGCAAGCTCATGACGGAGTGCCACCTGTGGGCAGGAATCATGTATTGGTGTCACACTTCTGTGTGGATTTTTAAAGTGTTCCCACGTTGGTGTATCCCTGATGCCTCAGATGTAACCAGACAGTTCAGATTTAAGCTCCAGTACTGAAGAGTGTGGTATATCCTTCTGTCTAAAACAGGGCTAAGTACAGATCCAAAGTCCTCTAGACTGTAGGCTATGGATCTGACCCTTGGAAGCTCAACTTCGTGCTAAGGGGATACTCATAAGTTGTGTCGTGAATGTTCATTCAATACAAAGCCCCCATGGTGTTGCACAGACCTGAGATCATGTCGTGGACCATTCCTTCAAGGTCTACAGCATCACAGGAGCTGTGTCGATGGCTTCTTTCTAAAGGATATAGCATTGAGATAAATATGAGATTCTCTCAAAACAGACAAGGCCAAAGTGGTGGGAAGGGAAGGGGAATTAAATCCAGTGAAGTGTGCAGTCACAAAGCAGTCAGTGATGCATCCAAGTCAATGGAATGCCACCAAAATCTTGCTTTTAAGTACAGGTCCTTGTCAGGCCCATCAAGCAGGAGCAGGATTGCCCCAGTGGGAGTGCCCAGTGCCTGCCTGGGAGCAGAGCCCCTGCTGCCATGGTGCCCTCTGGACCACTGTCTGTTTCAGACAGCTTCTCCCACCTCCTTAAGTTTTGTACAGTTTTGCTAAATGAAGAAATTTCCCTTTAGGAGACAAATACACCAGTCTGACAAGCAGCATTATGCCTTTAAGGTTGTTGGTATCTCTTTGGCTTTTCAGATCTTGGGACAAATCCTTCAGGCAATCCTGAGCTCCGAGCAATCAGCAGACATCTTCATGTGACTTGGAAAACTGTGAGTAAACACTGCTCTGCTCTGTTTGAAGATAATGACTTCAACTGAAATGAGGTCTGTCCTGGGAAAAAGGAAAGTAAATGTCCAACATCTTTTAAAAATGCACATGAAAAAACAAACCTAGAAAGAGAATAGAAGTTCCTCATTGAGTTCTGCATAACTACTCAGATGAACTGTATAATTGAGTTGGGCCTGTTAGTGGCCATGGCGAGGGGGACAGGAACATGAGTAAGGAATGTGAATTATACATTCATATTCAAATAAATCCTTCCCGGTTTCACTGGAAGGAGATTCCCCCTGCACAAGCTGAGAAGGAGCGTCTCGCTGTGCCCACTAGGGGACAGAGCTCTGCCGCGTACATCCCTCTCCTCGGGAGCGGGATGAGCTCCGACATCTGCAGCTCCGGCCCCGGGACTCTCTGGGATAAGCCTTTCAGGGAATTTTTAGAGTCATCAGATCCCTGCGAAATACATTCTCTGCTCATTTAGCCCTCTCTGGAGAATGTATCTGTGAAATGACTCGTGCTGCGAAACTCCTGACACTACCAGAACGATTGACTTGAAGCCACGTTATTTGCTGGGTTCCGCCTCGCTGGTCAGGACTCAGATTGAGCCCAGCTTGTCTCTGCTGGCACAGTTGTATCATGAGCAGTGTTCCCACTGCTAGAGCTACAACTGCAGCAGCAATGGCAAGAAAACTGAGGAAATATAGGCTAAATTGTATTTTTAACTCCCCTAAGGAGCAAGGAGAAAAATTATGTGTTTTGGTTTTTGTTCTAAAACGGTGCAAGGTTTAGTTGCTTGCTGTTTCTGATCTTCCCTCATGTACTCATGTTAAGCAGTTTTACAGAGTCCATAGCTCTGCAAGTTTTTCTGCACAGAAGCACTTAGAATAGTTTATCTTAGTAACTTTTAAAGTAAATTAAATGAGTTTGTTTTAAACTCCTTACCCTTCAGCAGGAGTGGCAATTCCTAAAATAGCTTTTACTGGCATCCAGTTTATTTAACTTTGCATTAGCACCATTTAATCAAGCCTTAAATTAGGTTTTGAATGAACTTAGTTAAACTGGTTCAAGCTAGTTTGATTCTCAATCATTCAGTAACTGAAGAGTTTATTATATATTAAGATAAATAAAATAAGAGAGTTTATACAGGGATTTTCTACTGATCAAATAAAGCAGGTTAAAGGCAAATCTACAGTTAAACCACAGTTAAATTGTGGCTTTTCAAAACCTTGAGGCTTTTTTTATCCTCTTGTACAATGAAACTGTAAGTTGAAGAAAAAAAACCAAAGTATTTATTTTATATATCCAAGTCATTCAAGCATAAATCTCAAATTAAGGAAATAACAGTAACTCGTACCTCCTCATCTTCTTCTTTATAACTTCCCTCCTCTTTTCCACATCTGACAAGCATCAATTGCTTCAAGAAGAACTTCAGAAGTTAATTATTTTAAAATTCTGCAAGGTATTGTACTTTGCTGGTGAATAATACTTCTCATCTGTAACTTTTTGTAAGCACAGTTAAGCACACCTTTATTGGCATTCCATTGCCATATTTCATCCAGATCACCTTGGTGTTCCCATACATCTCACAGATGTTTCCACATAACAATAGCATGTGTTTCCAGGGCAACAAAACTTTGCAGGCACTATGGGAGACACTCATCTGTGGTCAAGAACTGTCTTCATGAAACACAGTCATGCTCTCACAAACAGCCAGGGTTGATTGTTGTGGGTGGATAAACTCTATTATTTGTTCCTGCCTGTATTTGTCTCCTAAAGTCTGTGTAGAGCCTGGAGATCATTATATGTGTATATATATATATTTGTATAGCTGCTATTTACCAGCTCACAAAATGACACATAATAGTCAAGGAGAGCGAAATGAAAGAACATCATAGAGATCTGACATTGTCACAGTGAAGTTAGCCTCTCCAAAAGTCATTCTTCAATAGAGAATTACAGAGGAGAGGACATTGCAAATAAATAAAAATAACAAAGATTCATTTGAATGCAAGCTGCAGGTTTTCCAAAATGTCTGTGGTATCTGTGGAGGTGTATTGGTTTTTTCCTAAATCCACGTGAGGAACTGGATATTTGCACAAATAGAAACAGTGTGGGCCTAATATATGGAAGCTGGGAAAATAGCAGAAAAGAGAATGCACTGTGGTAGAGCCAAAGTGAGCACCTGAGCAAAGGGAGGTGTGGCACCAGAATTTGGATTGGTGCTCACTGGTGCAGTCTGAATTCCCTGACATTTCCAACTGCAAAGCGGCCCTGAGAAAATCTAGACCTGTGTCAGGAAGTCAGCTTGGTTTCCTCTTGGTTCAGTCAGGAGCTTTTCTGTGTTTGAAATCCTTGCTAAAAGAATGCCACCACTCTGTGGACACGTTGCCTGACAGTCACCAAGCAGCTCAACTCCAGCATCTGTGCTGTCACCAAAGGCAGCGTAAAACTCAGCAAGACAGAGGGTGGGTGTAGTGCTGCCAGGGGAGCTGCAATACCCCTATCCAAAAGAAAAAATTACAGTTCTTCGTGGCATGTAGGGAAGATGCAGTTTCCTCATCTACCCTATGAAGTCAGATGAGTTTACTCATACAAATGTCAGGAAAAAGCAAATGCAACTCCATAGATACCTCCATTTTATTTGTGGACAGCTTGTATTCCAATGTGAGTACAAAAACTGTGATGATATATATATAATCAGATATATTATTTAGAAAGAAGATTCCTTCACTATAATTTAGAAAAGGAAACATTAATCGTGGTGACTTTCTGAATGAGCTAGAGTAGCATTTAACAGACCAACATTCCCCATGTACCCATCTCTAATGCTGAATCTGAGACACCTTGGACCTTGTTTTTATATGTGCTGAGCAGACAATAGTCCACACTTGTGCAAGTCAAGAGGTTCATGAAGGTCATGAGGTTCATGAAAGTCATGGCTTTCATTAAGGAAACAAGCCTGGTTTCCTTTTAGACATGCAGAAATCAAGCCACCAAAAATCAGTTTCTAAAATGTTGGTCTTGACCATTCCCTGCCTTGTTTTTCCCATCTGCTTGGGAAAGATGATAATCACCCCCGAGGGAGAAGTGCCTCCGGGCAGCCCCTCTAGCGAGGGAGGGGGTAGCAAAGTGCTGTTCTGTTCATGGAGATGAGCAATGCCCACTGTACTGCACACAATGCCAACACTTAGATCATTTCTCACCCACCTCTGCTTTCCTCCCTAATCTGCATTTCTGTCTCCTGGGTCTTTCTCGGAGCTGTTCACACTCCTGTTTATTGCAACATGTATACAGGAGGTTCCATAACAACATGAGATTCATTTAATTCTTCCACCCAGTGCAGCTATATTAGAAACCCGTTAAAACATTTCATCTCTAAAAGTAATTTCTTGTCTCAGACAGCCACTGTGACACTTCTTATAAACTCAACGCCCACACTGCTTATTCAGGGGAGATTCCTTGTGCGTGCTGAATCAAGTCTACCCCTCAGATCCCAAGCTGCAGTTAAAACAGCCAGTGCCACAGCAGATGCACTCAGCAGGTGATGGCAGAGGAGTGCTCTTATACCTTGAAAAGATGAACTTGTTCCTGCTGTAGAGGTTCTGTCTGAACACAGAACCTCTGTTTGACTCTAATCCCAGTGCTGAGCTAATATGTCTTAATGGCTTCTGAAGAGCTGCACGCTAAGGGAATCAGCTTCTGAGAGCCTTTAGCCACCAGAACCAGAGTAGCTTTGCTGCAGAAAGGAAGTAGAAGTGGGAGATTTGAGCAGCAAGGAGGGAAGAGCTTCTGGCTTAGGCACTGATTTAGAATACTCATAGTCCAGGCTGGCTTCCCAATTCCTGCACAGACTTACTAAATATTCATAGAGATGAGAACCTTTCTGAGCCTGACTTGGGGAGTAAACTCTTGGGCAGAGAGACTCCTGCGTATACACGTGCTTTTCACTTATGTTTATGAGGTTCTGACACATAGGGTAATTTGAATAAATTTTGAGTTGGGTAGCTGAGCCAAATAAATCAGAGTTGGACTGAAATTGGTTTGAACTGATCCATAGTAGAGATACATGGGTTTTATTTGCATTCACAAGAAAAACTGTAAAATGTTGCTCTGGTTGGTAGAACACACTTTACTTAACCCAAAATGAAATCTTTCCTTCTTGTAGTGAAAACACAAGGTAAATAGTAGATTAACATTATAAAATAGCTGATGGTAGTGGGCACCTCTTCTGCAAACATGAGCACTCATGTAGGCAGTGTAAAACCCACATCTGAAAGGATGTGACCCACACGTCTCATTTCTCACAGAAGCATCTTCTCAAAGCTGTTTTAGATCCACCAGATTTAGTCAAAGGGAAGAACTTTGTCTAATGTTGTGATCTATTTTGATCTCATTGTAAAGTGAATGCATTTCTGACATGCTGAAATAGTTCCTTTCTATGTTAACAACATTAACATAATTTTTGGTTCAGCCAAACTATACTGCAAAGTCGATGGACAGCTAATCACTCCAAACATGTGCGGAAACAGGTCAGTTGTCAGCATGTCTTATTAGTGTTTGTGGTTTATTTGAACTGTTCAGTGGACTTCTATAAATAGGATATAATCTCCTATTGAAATCTATAGAGAGTGGAAAAAGCATACAAATGATACCTGCCTCCTGGGTACTTTTATAGAAGGACTTGCAGTAATGGGAGTCTTTTTGCTGTAAAATTGTTTTTGTGAAGTCTGAAACAAGCATAAGTTGACTCATGCAAGAAAAATTGAATCATAAAGAATAGCTACTTAAACATACACAGAAATGAAGCCAAACACCTTCATTAGTGTCTGCAAATTGTCAAATTGACTCTAACCACCATATGAGCTGGCCAGTCCCCACCAATGGAGAAAGAAGAGCTAAAAAGAGAAAGAAAGAATGGCAGATGGGACAAAGAATTGATAATACAAAAACTTTTAACTCTGCTGCCTTCAAAACTAGGACTTTTTTGGAGGTCTGCAGTCCAATTTATGCCAGATGTTCTGAGAAAACACATCAAACTTTTGAATATGGATCATGGTGCAACATGGAATTCTAAACAAATACCTGCAGGGTTGCACTGCCCATCTCATTCCAGGAAGCAATGCATCTTTCTTCATCTTTTCCTAATGTTCTTCTGTGCTTCCTCATCTTCTTGTCATCCTAATTCAGAGTCCATCCTGCCAGATGCTGAGCTCACCGTGGTGCTCATGCTGCCAAGAGCTGAGTGCCCTTGAAGCCATTGTTCACTTGAGTTTTGTCACAGGGTCTCTGTTTTCCTTGGTTTCCAAAGTTTCCTGATGGCCAGCAATATTATATGGTGATAAACAATAGTATGAGCTGTTCTTTAGAAGGAGAGAGAGAAAGAGGAGGGAGAGGAGGAAGGAAGAAAGGAAAGAAGGAAAGATGGGGAGAAAAGGAAAAAGAAGGGTTAAGGGGAACAAAGGGAGGGAAAGAGTGGAAAGAGAATTGCTTCCTGGACAGCATTTGTTCTGGCAAATCCCAGGGTCACTGATCAATGTCAGTGTTGAGCATTCAGCAGTCATTGAGCATGGGACTGTGTCATTTCCAGTGTGCCATAAAAACATATCCCCTCGCCATGGAGACAGGAAGGACAGCGTGTGACTCCTGTAGGACAGTGTGTGACTCTGTAGGACAGTGTGTGACTCCTGTAGGACAGCGTGTGACTCCTGTAGGACAGTGTGTGACTCTGTAGGACAGCGTGTGACTCCTGTAGGACAGCTGCACAGCTTGCCAGCTGCAGTGCTGTCATTACACCCCGATGTAATGTAGGATGGACAGGAAAACCCCAGACCTCTTCCTTGCACTCTCCCTTAGTCTGACCTGAGGGGAGGAAGGAGGGTTGACTCACAGGAAATATGAGTGATATATTTTATGGGAATGGCCTTTGCTGCTGGTGCAGCTCCTGGATTAGCCACGTGCTGCCCTTTTTCTGGGTTTTGCTGAGTAGTCCGCTAGTGCCTGGGGCCTCTGGCTTCCCTGGGCTGGGATGAACCAGTTCATCTCCCTGAAAGCAGCCCCTCAAGGTGTAGGGACTGGAGAGACAGGACAAGGCAGCTAGGAAAGAGTTATTATTGTGTGGTGCAGTATCAGATGGAATTGGACACCAACCAGGGTCTGTCTGCAGAGCCGTGGTGATAGCGAATCATTCTTCTCTACAGAAGCTGCTCCTACCACAGGCTGCGTGTCTGGACTTCTCCACAGGCAGCCTTCCTTCAAACCTGGGTCTGGTGAGAGTGCAGCTGGGCTCTGTTTTTTACACCACTTACAGGTTCGTGGCAAGTGATGTAATCTCTCTTGAAATAGGGGTGATAATAGAAGAGTACCAAAAAAAATCCAGAGGAGACAAGTTAGTTGTCATCATTTCCAGACAAAGCTATGATAACTAAGCATTTGATTCAAAAAAGACAAAGATGGATGTTAAAAAAGGCCTCATAGGGGCATTTTAAATCTAAAGTTGAGGCTGAGTAAAATGTTACAATACAGTTCTGTTAAGTCATAACGCTCCTTGTGTTTTTGTCATTTGGGAGCAGTGAAGTGTAGAATTTTCCAAAGCATCAAAATGGATGTAGAAACACAAATAATAGTTGTTTTCAGCCACTTCAATGTGGAATGAATTTGTAGGTACTAAGATGATACTAACATGTATCTTGTCAGCATTCAGCAGATGCCACAAGAAAATTTAAATTTTTGGTACAGCAAGATACAGATCAAGTATGAAAAAAGCACAATATGATGACACTATATTTCCACTTCCTGGGCTTAAAGTAATCAGAAATAACCAAAACCTATTTTTTCAGTATTTCTGCTGCTGAGAAATACTGTGTCAAGATTTGCTGAGAATAACCAGAGAGACAAAATCAGGACATTCTCTACCACCCTCATCTCCTACCTTGTAAAGGCTTACTGTATATGTACCTACGTCTGTCCTACCAGACATTCTGAGAGTTATTTCATGTGCAAAGGGACTGATTTACCTTGCCAAAAGCTCAACCTGCTGCTGCTGCTGCTTGAAGTTTGTCACATGAGGCAGATACTGGAGAATGCCTTTCCATTTTGCTGAATCTGTGAAGACTAAGCTGACAAATGAACATTTGCATGGACTCAGTTTCAAATATTTGCAGAAATTCTCTCCTTCCCAGCACTTTATTTTTGAAGAATCCTTCAGCAACCATTATGCAGTTTCCAGCATCACCCCACCAAATTGACTGGAACCAATTGCTTCCAACAAATTTCCAAAGTTTCTTCAGGAAGAAGAGGGATGAAAAACTTTGCCAGAGCTGTCCTCAAAAAAATTAGCACCTATGCCCATGGCCCAGGGTTGATCTGGCAAAACTTGATCAGCTTTTTCTTCTAGTAGAGGCGCAAAAGGAGCAGCAGCAGCAGCAGCTTTTCTATCACATACTGAAGGGACAAGAGAAGTTGACACTGCCAACTCAACTGTTGTCTGGAACAGAAACTCAAGATGTTTCTGAGGAAGAAGGCTCCATTTTCAATCTGTTTTCTCAGTTTTGTTTTGTTTTCTCCAGCTGTGGCCCTTTACCTGACCAGCCAGGCTTTGTCCTGCTAGACAAGATGCAAGATGAAAAGCAGTGGTGCCAGCTGCCTGGGGAGCCCAGCTGATAGTTCTCAAATGTCACCACAACACCCATGGTCACATCACAGCGTGGCCTCTGTCTTTTGGCAAAATGAAGCAGAGGCAGAAGAAGTTGCTAAATCACAGTGGTTGCTTTTCATTTATAAAGCTGCAGATGTTCTGAGCCAAGGGTCAGGAAGTAAATAAAGCTGTGTTTGCATTTCATAAGTCCTGAAAGGTCAGTGCTGCATCCAATTGCCTCTGGGAGTTGGTCCCCCAGGAGGAAGAGGGAAAGTGTTAGGAGCAGCAGTGCCCCAAACTTGAACTTTTTCAGCTGGGCACCTTTCACCCATGCAGAAATGTTTGTGCACTTTTTGTTCTTGAGGCGAAGCTGCTGTTTCATTGCCTGAGCAAAGAGCTTTGAGCAGCAGGGCTGGGGCTGCAGCCACTGCCCGACTGCTGTGCTTGGGGGGCTGCTTCTCCTCTAGGCATGGCTTCTCCTTCTCCATGTGGCTCCCTGACTGGCACCTCCTGGCACTTACCTGTGGCTTCTCCAGCTAAAAGAAATGATGCTAAAAGAAAACAAAAATCTGTTTTCTGTGTCTCCCCATTTCTTCTATAGAATAACCCAGCTCTGTGGTTTCGTTAGCACTGCTTCAGGTACTGAGGCGATGCTCTCAGCTTCCAGCAGTGTCTCAGTGGCTGCTCCATAGGATTAATTGTAAATAAAAGGTTACCTAAGTACATTTTCAAAATGAAATAAACAGGAGCTACTCATTCCATTCCTTTCTTGGGTTGGTTTCATATGCTTTTATTTGATATTTACCCTTCAGGAACCCAAACAGCAAAACCAATGATGCTCCACCAAGCTTTTAGATTCAACCCTCTCTGCAAGACTGCCTGTCTTTCAGTAAAGGAAAAATTTGATTCAATGCCTGTAGGAGTCAGTGATTCTCTTCCCTTCAGCATTTGGGTCCGACTCCATGAATTTTATGAAACACTAACAGCAGTGTGAGGACAATAAATGTGAGCCCAATAAGTACTGGAATATTATGGGCAGAGCTAATAAAAGCTGGGAGTTTGGGCGGAGCAAGAAGGGTCTCCTTGAGCTGCCTGAGCACCATGGAAGGCCTGGCCCAGACAGACACACAGAACAAATTGTCTGGACTTTGCTGTTCACATGCAGGGAGAGGATATGATGGAAAACAAAGGCTGCCCATGTGGCAGGGCCAAGCTGAGCCAAGGCAGCTGCAGATAAATTACTACAACAAGAGCTCAGGCAGTGAAAGAACAGCCACTCATAGGACAAGTACAGGTAACATATCCAGTGTGTTGGCTTCATTGAAGTTCATCATGCAAACATAACCATGAGAAAACAGGAATGAGGAAAAAGGCTTTAGCAATTTTTAGCTACTTAGCTCTGTCCTTCTCTCTAAATACAAGAGCCAAGGCCATCAATGCAGCCAGCTGAGACACCCCAGGGTGGTCCTGGCTTGGGCTTGTGGGCAAGAAAGCCCTCATTGCTTTCTCTTCTGCTGCTTCCCTGCACTGTGTGGGACATCACTGTCGTTACTATTGCTCTCCATTTTCTGACTTGTGCCATGGGCAGGACTGGCCTCCCCACTGCCAAATGCTCGGAGCTCTTCCATCTGCACAGAGTTACCTATTCATTCATCCTGTTTACATTGCACCAGCTTGTTAAAAGAAAGGCTGGTCCAGTATGCTTACCTTAAATGTGGATGGAAAAAATGATATTTACCCAGTGGAAACTGATTTGAATTCAGCAGATGATTTAGCACCTTGTATGTAAATCCTTGCTTTCGATCTTTGAATAGTACAAGTGAAAATAGGAAATGTGGAAAAAAGTACTTCCTCAGAAACAGAAGGGATTTTGAACTGAATTCTGGAAGAGAGAACTTGGTAAGTTTCTGTCCCAGAGACAGATGAATTTCAAATTTAGGTGTACAGTATAAGACCTGATCTGTAGCCTATTCAAATCAGTAGGTATTTTTCTTTGGACATAACAGGCTAACATATGCAGACTATAATTTGTGTTTCCAGCTACAGTTGTTAGCCTTTGGGGGATTTTTAATGGATTATCTAAGTGACAGAGAAAGAGCCAAAACTTATTTCAGGTGGGATGTAATCCATTTTATGTGAGTCTTCCCAGGGATTGATCTGGTTTATTACACTGAAATTATTCTGATTATTTCAAATGTAAGCAAAATTAATTAAAATTAATTAAAGGCTTTCAAACCCTGCTGATACTCAGAATTGTTGCAATAATTTTGCACTTATTGATGAAAAAGCTTCTGTAATTTTAAATGCTTAAGCATATTAACATAAAATATTTGACTGTAATCTCATCCTTCTGTAATGATTTGGAAAACTGACTGCTGTAATAGCTATTCCAGATTCATTTGCCTGCAATACAGCTAATGTTGTCTCAATTAAACTAAATCGACCAAAACTCATCAACATTTATGCTCACAAGTGTGTTATGCACACTTTGAAATGTTTGAAAAGGAAAATTTTTCCAAAACCAACCCATCAAGACTGCCTTTCTTAAGACAACATTTATCACTGAGAGCAGGTTAGACCAGGTGTGGGCTTTTTAAAGCAGTACTTTGTTTGAGACAGAACTTGACAAACCCCCTGAAGTTTTTTGTTAATTCAAGGCCCAACCTTCCCTTTTTACCAGGGAAATAGTTCCAATTCACCCCAAGCTTGAGGAAAAAAAACCCTCTGAGAATCATTTAAGCATTAAGAGTGGGAGAGCATAGTTTTGAGGGAGAAAAAGATGAGTGTCATTAATCAGGTTTTTAACAGAAAATGAAGTGCAGTGCTGACTTCAGGCATTATCCATCTCTGGTAAACCTGGTAGATGACATCTCTTAACAAATGCCAGGCAAATTTCATCAACAGAAAATTGTCCTGCACTCTTCCTGCAAGGATCATTATCCTTTTTCTGGATGTCCAAAAGCTGAGACACATTTTGTTTCCATGTAAATGCAATTGAAATGTGTGTTCATATTGACAGCTTGCATCTGAGGGACTCCGACCTCCTTCCATCCATCTTCCATCTGAAATGAAAATCCATTTGTTCAATTACCTTAGGATATGGAAGCTGCCCCAGCACTACTTTCCCTCTAAAGGAAAAGGGATGAATCCCTGTTTTGTCAGGCCTGTAAGGACTCCCCTGATCCTTGCAGTATATTTTTCTTGGATGCATTGCAACTGTAGGTGCTACCAAGTGTCTTGCCATGGAAGTCAAGTTTTCCATCAGAGAGCAAACAAGTTGGGAATATGGGAAAGCAGAGGCAAGGAGTGTTACATTTCTGTGGAGAGATTCAGCTGGCCACCAGCCAGCAAAGCCATCACTGCAGCTGCTTAGTTAAAGAAAAAAAGAGAGAAATGTAATATTTGATGACAATCTAATGTCAAAGTCCATGACATCACCTGCCTCCAGATGCTGATTAATCATGTGAAAGAAATTAGTTTGGACATGAAAGAGTGTGAATGTAACTACTGGGACAAATAACTGTGTTCAGAAAGGAAGGAGGAGGAAAGAATTTACCAAGTGTTTGGTCAAACAATTTATTTTAGAACAGCTTCAACCGCCAATTCTCTCTGTCCCTGTAAAATTTGCTACTAAATCCTCATGGTCTGATTGCACTCCTGTAAGATTCAGTCTTTTCGCTTCCATGGAACTGGAGGTGAGAAAAAGGCATGGAGGGAACATTAAACCACTGACAATTTCAAAGTTTCAGCAAGGCTGAGCAGTGAAAGAGTCACTGGTATGTGTCTCAAGAACTTCGGGGAGGCTTCCTAGGGCACTTACCACTTCCAGTAACATGGGCATTTTGTCTCATTCTCCTTAGCTCAGCTTTTAGAAGTGTTCCTAAGAGTTCACAGAACTTGTGTACACTTGTCACTTTCCATCCAGTTGATTTCCCTGGGAGAGGATGGGAATGTGACAGTGCAGGTACTTCAGGGCTTTCAAGCTAGGAGGTGGGAAGTGTAAGAGGCCATGTAAAAATCTCTGTGTGTGAGATCACTGTTTAGGCAGTAAATCTGATGGCTGACCTTTTGTTAGTTGTTAAGAGTTCATCTCCTCCTCTCTGGTGGTCTCAAGAGTGCAAAGGAAAGCCTTCTGTGGCAAAATGGAAGCTGATTTGTAGAAGACCAGAGTTTCACCTGTTATTCTGAAGACCCTTCCAGTGTCCCTCCAGCAACTATAATGGAATGACATCCAGGAAAGAGCTGGGCCCAGCTTGTTGAGCAGCGCAGTGAGGATGAACTCCATCCTCTGCTTCATCACTGATGCACCACTTTCTAGATTGCTAAGGCAGCCTCCAGCTGTCTTTCTTGGAGGTTTCATGTCTGAGGTACACTCATGTGATGTTTCCTCCAAAATCAGGGCCCTGCCTAACTCAACAGCCTCACACAGGATCTGTTCCTGCAAATAATCCAAATTTCCACTTGTCTAACTTCAAAGTCTGTTCCGTCCACCGTAATAAATCTCAGCCTGCTCCATTTTCCTCTTCATCTCTTTTTGAAACAATTGAAATGGTAGATCATTCCCTGATGACCACTGTTGCTGGTGACGCAAATGGCACCTCACTGGATCCTGTAAGTCTTGTTCAGCCCCATCCATCATCTTAACAGGGAAGAAGAGATGTTAGGCAAACTGTCTCTTAATGAAAGATAGGGCTGTAAAAAAAGGAAAATATTTCATTGTTTCAACATTTTGTTCCTTTTAGGAAATGCCACATATTTAAAACAGAAGGAAACAAAGTGGTTGGGGTTTTTTTTGTTGTGTTTGTTTGTTTGTTTTTGTTTTAACATAAAACACTTGCAATCCAGTCCAAAAAATGATCTTGAGAAGAGTTAAAGAAATTTGCTTGTGTAGCTAAGAAATGAAGTGAGTGTCTCTGCCAAATGATGGGTGTTTCCAGGATACTGTGTCTCCTACCAGAAAGGGTTATTCCAAGGCATTTCTCTGGCAGCTTTTACTAATCTCCCTCTCTCTGAGCCAGAAGACAGGAAGATGTCAGACATCTGTGCTCTTGCACTGTTCCCATTTTCCTATTCAGGACAAGGCTGTCCTCAGCCAGTGGGAGAGAACATAAAGGAACTGGCAAATCTCAAACATTTTGTCAAAGGGAGACACATTTGTAAAGTTAATCCTTAGTGCTCTGCCTGGGTGCTCTCTTCCCGCTCCTCCTAAAACAGCCCTGAAGAAAAAGTTTCAGTCTGTTCCCAGTGGAGAGAAGACCATGACAGCTGCCAGCTTTTCCACTGCCTCCAGCTGGGGGTGCAGGCTGTGTCCACAAAGGGTGAAGAGACATCAAAGAAGCCGCCATCTCTGAGGGCAAAGCTTCCCACCTGGCACTGGAGCCAGCAGAGCCTTACCAGCTCTCCTGGTTCTCCCATTTCCGTGCTCTTTCTGTCCAGGCAGGTGTCTCTCTGTCCCACTCACCAGACAAGTCCTGCTCTTCTCAAACAGCAGAAGCCCGTGGGCAGAGTGGCCAGAGTGTGGGTGGAGGCCCAGCTGGAGGGAGCCGTGGGAGATCCCCACCAGGGAGCAGCTGAGCCTCTCTGCCATGCCCCTCTGCAGCTCCATCTTCTGCCAGCTCTGCCTGGCTCAGGCCAGACTGAAGTCCTACTTAATCCAGTCTAGAATGCTGCTGTCAAGGATTGTGGAAGAATCTGGTTCAGACATCAAGGGCTACAGGCCCTATAGGTGTGCCCAGAAAGGAGGAGAGCAAAGGATGGAAAAGGAGTGAAGAACAAGCGGGAAGTAAAGACAGCATTTCTGCTGAGGACCTGTAGGCCCCACATCTCTCCTCTTCTGTACTTGCTTTTGCATCTCGTTCAGTTACTTAGGCAAATAGGTGAATTCTCCTGGGAAGAAAAGACCAGCCAGCTGGAACTCTGTAGTGTCAGTCCCCGTCCAGCAGGAAATGGGGAGAAAATATGTAACATCTAGGAACCATTAGTGCTGCAGTCTAGCTCATCAGCCCCCATTCAGCAAGAAAGGAAATGCATGGTTAATATCTCCCCTCTGGGCCAGTTCTTCATCTTCCCCAGCTGTAGTCTGTTTTTAGAGTCCTAATTTCTAGCAGCCAGACCATGAAATATATTTCACCTTTTGCAAAGAAAAAGAAGGATGGGGAACCCCTCCCTTGGAGCACAGAGAGTCGTGAAGAGTGGCAAACTTCATGGCGGTGTGAGGGACCATCCCAGCTCTTGACATCTGTCTTCTTACTCAGGCACCTAAACATCGGTTTAAATTTTTCAATTTCACACAGAGGTGAAAACTCCAGCTGTAGTGTTGCCTGGGATTAGAGAGCTCATGGCAATGGAGTGGGAAATGCCAGTGACCTGAAACTCTGCAGTGGTGACGTAGAAATCTTAAATAAGTGCCCTCTCAGAGATAAATAACTCTGCCGATCCAGGAGCAACCTGGAAATACCTGAGGGAGGAGGAAGGGCAGCACAAGAGGGAGGCTTATCCTGGGCATACCAGCCAGAGGAGGTGGGAGCACAGCAAGGAAAACTATGCTGCATTGCTCAATTTGCTGCTCAAATCCAGAGCTGGGGAGGCAGCTCAGAGAGCATTTCACAGCTCCAGGAGTGGATGTCTCCAGAGTGCTCCAAGAGTGGTTATCTCCAGAGCTGGGGCAAGGGGCAGCAGGGAGATAAGGCTCAGACTGATGTTAGTTGGAGCTGGAGAAGCTGCTCTTGGTGCCATTAAAGTGCCCCCTTATTATGCCTGGGCATATTTGTGTGTATGGATGGATGTACAGAAACTTGTGACAGCTCTGACAATATCCTAGGTAGACATGTGTGCTGTTCTTCCCATAAGGGCTTTACTTACCTCTAGCTGTTCAGAGGAAAAGCGTGATCCAGCATGCAGATCTCAGTCTTTCTGGGAAGGATGTTCTTGCTTGAAGCAATTTTATGTGCAAGGGCTGGTGTTTTCCAGTGACTGCTACAACACAGCTGCTTTTCAGGGTCAGGGTCTGCTGACCTTTGCGATTTGTTGCATAGCAATGAACAGTGCTGCATACAGAAAACAGCACAGATAATACTCTGCTGTCTGGCAACATCATTTAGGAATATTTTCATAACTCTATTGCTTTAGATATTTAAAATTACGAAGAATCAACCTAGACCTGCTAGTTTATTTAACTGTGCTGCACTCATACAAAGTTCAGCTTTTTTTCCTTTCACAGGCATAGGAACAAAGATAAACATCTGTCCATCATAGCAATATTATGGTAAATCCTTAAAATATATTGTTATACCACAAGCAAAAATAGATTCCTGGAGAAAATCAAAATGCTTTATTTTAAATTAAATGGCTATAGCTCAGTATGAACTTTAAAATTATTAATCATGTCTTCTTCAGTGCCCTCTCTCAGTTTTTCAAAACACAGATATCACTCATTGCAGAGTGGAAACTTGGACAGCATTTCTTGTGATTCCATGCTCATCTCATCCCTAAAAGGTGCAGTGGAATCTCACAGCCCTTTCATATACTACAGATTCCAAAAAAGTCTATGTGACACACACTACTCACTTGGAAAACAGCTTGTCTTTTTCCTGCTGTGATCATAGCTATCTCAAATAAATGCAAAGCTGCTCAATTATGGATGTGTGGTCACAGTCTAGTGGAGTAACTGTCGCTCACGAATAGGAAAAACTTCTTCAGATAACAAAGCAGCATTTGAGTTCCAATTGTTTTATCTACTCAGCCACAGACCTGGGTACAACTTTTAGTAGCCTCAAGCCCCAATGGGGAAGGATTCCCCTTTATGGTTTTAGTTTTACTGAACCTCAGTAAAACTCGACAATACTTATTTGAGGTGCTCCTACTGCCTGTAGTTTGGTCTGTGCAAAAAAAAAAAAGGAAACATTTATGCTGAATCATGGTTTAGTCCCCAAACATGCACATAAATGTATACTCCTATTATCTGCAAATAGCAACTGTGAGCCAAAGTGCCCATGTAAAGCCCTGCTGCAGCACAGAGGACCACAGCTGTGGCACACACTAGCTGCAAAGCAGGGCTCTTCCCTGGCATCCAGAAAAAACAGGAAGGGTGGCACTGAAACTGCTGGCTGTACCCAGACATAAAACCAGGCTTTCACATCAGACCTTCACATCTTCACCCTGGGGAGTTTACTAGCTGAGGGAAAGGTACCACAGCCATGTATGCATTGCAACAAGAGGAAATGTCATATCCTGTGCTTGTTCAAGAGTTCCTAAACATTCCTGCCTGTAGTGTGTGTATATAATTCCTTGTTAGAGTAATGCACTATGCATAACATTTTCCATACATACACCTCAATCTCTTGAGCTCTGTAGCAGTTCTCCAAAGTCCTGCTGCAAATCCTGAAGCCTGTGAAGCAAACTGAGGTTCTTAGCTCAGTGCTAAAGCTCTGCATATGTGTGCTGGGCATGGATGCATGGGATGTACGTGCCCCTTCCTTCAAGGCCCCCAGGTGTGTATGGACCTTCAGGCAGGTCACAGACACAAAGTCCCCAGGAGACACAGGATGTCTCAGTCCATCCTGCCTGTCCTGCAGGTGGGCAATCACCTCATTGCTCAGGCCCCACGGCGCAGCAGGGGCAGAGCCCGGAACGGATCACCAAGATCTCTGGCTGCCTTTCCTGGCTGTGCCAAGCCATAGGTCTTGGTGCAGCACAGGGCGAGGTGCAGCCAGGAATGCGTGGAGGAGGCTCCCAGGGAACAAACTGGTTCCTTTGTGCTCTGGGTGGATGTACAAGCTCAGGCAGACGTGGGTGCAGTACACAGACTGCCCTAAATCACAGTGACTTGCTACAGGTGTCTTTGCAGAGCCCTGTGTTCTTGTTCCCTGAACAGGAGCTGGCACAGAGAATATTAACCAGTCGCTGCTTAATTCTGCCCTTATGTGTGTTCCTGGGGGATAGCGGGAAGGGAGAAAGTGACTGGATAACCTGGCTCAGAGGTCACTGAGAGCTGGGAAAACCAGCTTCTTTCTGACCTGTCTTACCACTGAAGGAAGGCAAAAGGGCTGATGCAAGAGAAGCATCCAGAGGCCTTTTCTCAGGCCTCCATTTCCCCTGCCAGCCCAGACAGGGCAGATGTGTGCCATGCCTGTGACAGCCACCTGCCTGAACAGAGACAATTCTCAGCACATAATTCAGTGTTCTGTTTTCGCTCGTGTCTTCTGTGGCTCTTTTTCTTGTAAAATATTAGCCAGATTTATTCTCTGTCATGCTGGCATGAACACAAAGTCAATCTGTTGACTGTAGAATTACTCTGTATTTATCCATTTCATTCTGTATTTTACATAAGTCTAAGATTCAACTCACTGGTGAGGAAATGCTGTCAGATACTGACTTCCACTGCAAGGATGCTGACGGTCCTTCTGATGCTGGATGGGATGAACAGTGACAGTTTAGACAACTCATCTTTGAAACACAGGGAAGGCTGTCTTGCCCCACCAGTCCAAAACATGACAGGGAGTAATAATTTTAAAAATGAATCTTGCAATAAAGGAAGAATGGAAGGAGGAGGGTACTTGAGGATTGTAATTGTTTTTCGATTAAATTGTTAGGATTTTTTGTTTTGTTTTTACAGCTGGATTGATGCTAAGTAGATTATGGTCCGTTCTGTCCTGTTCTAGCTTTATAATGCAGCCTACACCATATTAATTATGGGTTTTCAAGGATTCAGGTGATTACAATGACCAGTATCTACCACGCAAATGTTCTCCCCTCTCCACAGAAGGAGGTATTTCTGCAGTACAGGATCTTGTTTCAGTAGGTGTTTTGGATTTGGGTTTTTTTTGCCTGTTACTGTGGTTTGGATTTGGGGAAGAGGTTCTTCTTCAATCCAGTACGTGTGGACCAGGACCTCAACTCCACAGGAAGAGGGTGTATAAAATAGCAAAAGACCGTTCCACCTGTGCTTGAGAGGGTCACCAGCACTGGACTGGCCTGCCAGGGTTCCCTGGGCCTTGGAGGGCTGTGCCTGGGAGCAGGCCTGGACAACACTCAAAGCAAAACGTCAGCTAAAGGCTGAAAGGAGTAAAACAGCCTTGGCTGTGTTGTCCGCTTTTGCTGTCCAGCAATTGCTTCCCGTGCATCTGATCTCCCCTCCTGCCCAAACAGCCCTCTCATCTGGCTCCAGTGGGGCACAGGGGCTCCTGCTCCCATTGGAACCCAAGCCTCCTGTTCCTCCCACTGGATCCCACACGGCAGGGCTGTCCCATCACTCCTACAAAAAGCCACCTCCCCGCAGTGATCGGCAGCCCTGGGCCAGAGGGCACAGCAGCCATAGCCCAGCTGAGCACCCATGCTGCTCACGGGGCACAGGGAGCACATTCAGGACAACTATTTTTACATGAAATATGATAATTAATGTGTCTCCCTTCGAGTACACAGAGGTGCTAGGAGGCCATTAACTTTGACAGCTGTGGTATTTCTTTCCCTAAACGCCTCTAGCCAGAGTGTCAGTGGGAGATGTTACACAGTTAGGACAGCTCCATGCCCTTTTCTTAAGTGTCTGTCCTCACTTCATTTCAGACTAAATACATTCTGCAGTGGATATATGCCCTTCCTAAGTGGAAGATCCTGTTCATCTTAATGGCTCCACTCCCCTGAATGAGGACAAGACAAAATTTGGCTGGATCAACTGTTTGCCCTAACCCAGCCTGTTTCAGTATCCTCAAGCACTGCAATGATTTTCTTTGGAAGCAGAAAGTATAAAGTCAAATGAAGAACACAGCTTAAGGAGAAGCAAGATCTTTTAACACCCAACATTGGAGTTTTACTTGAAGAATGTACACTGAGATTGCAAGAGAAGTCAGAGTGGAACGATCTTTTTGTTCTCTTTGTCCAGCACCTAAGGCAACACTGCCAAAACCACAGAGGAGGCTCTGCAGCACCATCAAGTAACTACAGCAGTGCTAGTGCCCAGAGTCTGTGTCTGTGAAAGCAACTTTTTTCTTGCTTCCATCCTTGTCCCTGAATTGGACTAGCAACCTGTATCGTTTGTGTTTTCCATTTAGGCTAACCTCAAACACTTGGTTTCCACTTGATTGGAAACAAGTGTGCTGAAAGCTGTCTGCTCTTTCTTCACTATACAATGTGGACTGCTGCCTGGCTCCAGTCTGGAAACAATTATTTCCCTCATGTACCTACTGGTTCTGAACAGTCAAACACTTATCCCTAGACTTTATTTCCCTCTCTGCACTTTTATTAGCTGCTTCCTTTATAAAGACAAGCTTATCATTGTATATAATGCCCACAGAAGAACTCTAGCTCTGTTACTTGACAAAATTGCTGCCACGTTTTAAGGCCAGGTCTCCCTTAGGGAGTTTTGTATCTGTAAATGTGCCATAGCGAATTCGCCACTCCTTTGTCCTGTTCTGACAGGATGAATTTTTGATGGTGCTTGAATTTGTGGGACTTTTAGAAAGGGTGGGACTTCAAGCACACATTGTGGTTACAGTGGTGTAAATATTCTTCAACAACCCCAAAGAATGGTCAAAACATCCACACACAGATGTGCAGTAATGCTTCCAAGTATTTGCAGATGCTACCAGCATAGCATAGTGCAGCTGTTTAAAAAAAGAACATACCTGTTTATCTGCCTGTGTTCCTGGATTTATTCTTTCTTTCAAATGTTCCTACTTTTTGACATGTGTATGCAGACACGAGGGAATGTGAGCGACAGATGACCAGAATCTGCAGATATTTGCACACGGGGGTAAGCTTATGCCATGAATAGTGCCATTATACTCAACAGGGTCATTTTTCTCAGAGAGATTGATCTCATACTTTATTTCATGAAGACTAGTTCCCAACTAAGCGCAGACTGTGAGGAAACGAATTGGAGTGGAAAGAGTCTATAAATTTCTTTTCCTGCACTGAATTCAAAATAGCGTTTCTCTTACTGGAAAAACAAACATAAGCTCATTTTGGGTGTCTCTGTCTGCCTGCCTGTGGGATTGGCAGTCCACACCTTCTGCCAATTCGGAGACCTCTCTGCCCCTGTTTATGCTCTAGAGGTTATGTCTTAATTACAGAAAAGCTGATCTGCTGTGACATCAATTTCCCTCTCTAGGGGAAATTCCTGGCTGTGAAATCCTAGCAGAGGCAAATTACTGTTCTTTTTTCTTTTTTTTTCCTTTGGCCAGTCCAAACCAACCCCAAAACTGCCATCTGGGTTTGACCTTGACTACTGCTTTGAGAGTGAATCGGAGAGCCTGCTCTCCTAAAGTGCTGACGTACAGACAACTATTTCCAATGAGTTATCTTGATACAGAACTCAGGCTGTATCACAGCCAAGAGCCTGTTTCTCCTGCCAAGCAGGACCCAAGCCTGGGGGCTGCAGGAGCTGAGGAAGTGCCGTGTCCCTCCATGAATCAAAAAGGATGGACAGTGTCCTGAACGAGTTAGCTGCAGCCCTGCCTAAACATGGGGCAACACCGCAGCAAGTCAATGTGCCACGGACCTTCTAGAGAGACGTGGGGGTCATCTTACCTCCCTTGGGATGTGCTCACCCGAAGCCACGCAACCTGGCAGGGAAAGCCTGGCGCCAGCCTTGGGCTCGTGTGAATGACCAACATGCTGAGAAGCAGCAGGACTGAGCCGGGGTGCCTGGGGAAGGGGGATGCCGGGGGAAATGGCTGGGTTAGTCGGTGCCTTCGAGCCGGGTGCGTGGGGAGGTGGGTGGCCTTTAGCTGCGCGTTCCTGGCGCTGCCGGCACCACCCTTTGCCTTGAGCGCTGTGCCCCGGGGAGCGCTGGAGCGGCCGGGGCGCTGGGAGGCCGGGATGCGGAGGCGAGGCGGGGGATGCCCCCCCGCACGGGCGGTGCCGGGGCTGACCCGGGGCTCTGCCGGGCCCCGCGCCGCACGCCGCGGCCGCGGGTGGAAAATGCCTGGTGTGTCTTGAACCCACAGCCCAGCCGCCAAAGCACGGCGGCGGGGGGGTGGTTGTTTTTTTTTTTTCTTTTGTG
>VWZW01000176.1:1424328-1495032 GCA_013397115.1 Edolisoma coerulescens
CCCGACCCCAGGTAAGCGGCGGCGCGAGGGGGGATCGCGGCCGCCCCTCCGCCGGGGGATCCCCGGCAGCCTTGCCGGAGGCGGTGCGGGGGCCAGCCGGGCCCCGCGGGGAGGAAGGGGCGAGCTGGCGGCGGGCAGAGGGGCAGGGTGCTGCCCCGGGGCCGAACGGGCTGTCCCGCACCCAAAGTCTGGCCGAGCACCTTGTGCCGGTGCTCGCTCTCGTACCCGAGCCTGAGTGCTGGGAGCGGTGCTGTGCCGGGGATCCCTGCAAAGAGTGGCTGCCCACGCCTCGCGCTGCCTCCAAGCAGTGCCTGGAGGGATGGGAAGCCCTTTGGTCACACCGTCAGCTGGGACTGCGCTTAGACCTGTGGGCATTTACCTGCCAGGAGCCTCACGGGGGGACGCACAGGGATACCGCTGATAGCATCACACGCAAGTGCTTCCAGAGGCATGTACACCCGTAGCCAGAGTTAGCGCACTGTGTGTAAACAAGTCTATACTCTCATGTGGGCAGTGTGTTTGTGCCGATCTCAGGGGTTCCCATGCCCCAGCACGGGATGGGGACTGCAACTCCAGTGGCACATGGAGCAAACAGACATGACGGAAGGCACACTGAAGTGCCCAGGGGCACAGAGAGCCACTTATGAAAGCAGAGCCTCTCTCATGCACATACACAGTCACACACTCGCCAGAGCAAACAGCACCGCACATCTCTGTGTGTCGGGTGTGAGCTGTGACTTGAAGGCAGTGGCAGCGTTCAGTGTCCTGGAAGGCAGATGTGCACAGGGGAGGCACGTTTAGCCAGGGCATTCATGAAGGTGTGCAAAGCTGTGTTGTTGCACGTGGTAAGTTAGGGGACTGACTTGAGATGTGGCCCTATGCCATACAAATCTGTGCAAGCAGGGTATCATCCTGTGTATCATACAACAAAAATCCACTCCTGAGACTTGGTCTTGCTGTAGGTGACAGACTTGAGGGTGACAAATTTAAGTTGTTTGGCGTTTTTATCTTACTTTAGAAAATGTCAGGGTTTGGGGTGAACTCTTAAAGGCTGCCAATTTTCAGTTCACACACCAGTTGACCATAATTCTCTTATTCTGTTGTGGGAATGGCTGCTGGCTGTGTGCCTCTAGGACACTGCTGCTGCAGCTGTGTCACAGGCAACCTGGAGAGGGGGCAGAAAAGGCAGAAAAGAGGGGAAACAGCCCCAAACCTCACTTCCCCTTCACACAGATCGTTCTGATGACCAGGCTGGCCTGTATCCCCAGAGGTGACACACTGAGGATGCATGCATGTGGGAGGGGCGCACAGGAGTGTCTGGCACGCTGTGTGCCCAGCTGGATGGTGAGCTAAGGGAGGGCACAGAACTACTCTCACTGCTTCTCTCTCCTCAGCTGTCCCGTTTTATGGAGCTGCGGGCCAGGGCCAGCCCAGCTCCCCTTTTTCCTGCTGGCGATGCTGCTGGTCCCGTCGTGGAGAGACCCTGGGCAGCCCCGCAGAGCCTGAGTGCCGAGGCGGCAGTGGCGACGGCCCCCCTGTGCTCCCCGGCTGACTACTATGGCCGTGTACTGCTATGCGCTCAATAGCTTGGTGATGATGAATAGCAACAGCGAGGTGACAAGCGGCAGGAGCAAGACGCCGCCTCCTCCCGGACAAGTGCTGCCCAGGGGTCCGGAGACACCCGGCAGCTGCCGCTCGCTCCCTGTCTTCAGCCCGGCCCCGGTGCCGCCCCGCTCCCCGCGCTGTGGCCCCACTTTCCTCTTCCCACCACTCGAGGAGCCCCTGCGGCAGCCCGGCAGCCCCGGGGGCCGGCGGGGCAGCCGAGGCGAAGAGGGACAGCCAGGCCCCTCCATGGCGCGGCAGCTTCAGCGGGAGCTGCACAATGTGCAGGTGAACCAGAAAGTGGGGCTCTTCGAGGCACACATCCAGGCACACAGCTCTGCTGCCCAGCCACCCCGGAGCCCCCGGCTAGCCCGGCCCCGTCCGGCCAGCCCCACGGCGCCAGTGGTGGCACTTGGAACTGGACTCCGGCCGCGAGCCCACGGGGAGAGCGAGGCCCCTGATGCTGGTGGGGTGCAGGTTTGTCTGAGCACTGCAGAGCCCTCCAGGAGGCCGGCGATGATGGTGGTCCCAGCTGCGGAGCAGGCAGAGAGCAGCAGCCTCCTGGAGCAGTCAGGGCCTGCACCACGGCAAGAGGAGGTGGTGGTGGCCCCCACAGGACTTAAGGGCCAGCACCCAGCCATGGGCGGAAGCATCCCTGCCGTCATCGTCACGGACCTGGGGGGCCCGGAGGAGGAGGCGGGCGCCGTGCCCCCTGGCAGCCTGCCCGTCCGGAAGCTCTCATCATCCTCAGCGTCTTCCACTGGCTTCTCCTCATCCTGGGAGGAGTCCGAGGAGGACATCTCCAGTGACCCCGAGCGCACCCTGGACCAGACGCCGGCCTTCCTGCAGACCCTGGACCAGCAGAAGCCCCGAGTGGTGAGTCTTGCACCAGCCCTGGGGAGGTGGGGTGAGGAGTGGTGGCATCCCCGCTCTGAGGCCCAGCTGCAGCAGGAGGGTAGAGGTCTGGTGCAGCAGAGTTCTGCAGAGAAACTTTACATTTGCTCAGTGGTGCTTGCTTTCCCTCACGTGAAAAGCTTTCGGACTTGGGAGAGGGGTTCCTAGTCGGAAAATCCTCACACGAGAGAGTGGTGGTACCTGTTTCATTGTGCACAGTCCTTGCAGAGCTTCCCTGGTGCTGCAAAGCTGCCTGCCAGCATGCTGAAAATACATCCATGGACTGCAGCCTTCTGCTGACGTGGTTACGAGCTTCAGTTTTATCTCAGCACAGCTTCCCTGGGTGCTGGAGGTTTCCCATGGTTTACATGAGCCTGAGGGAGAATTTATTTCCTCCCTGGAGTTGAAATTGTGTGGGCCCAGCTGTCTGTTCAGGTTTACACTGATGCCCATCACCACAGTGTCTCTGTGTCTTTCACACAGAAGCAAAACTCTCTAGAATTTCTGGTAATTCCCCTTTTGAATAAAACTTCTTGTTTGTAGGGTATCTTATATTTTAGGTAAGCATATTTTTATTAGGTATTTATATTAAGTTCATTTATTTCAGGATCTTTGTTGTTGAGCTGGTTGTGAGGCTTCAGGCAAGAGAAAGCATCAGTGTTGTGTTACCCTTAGAGAAGAAAGGTCTCCTCAGAGAGGAGAGCTCTGAGGCTTTCTCCAAAGGCATGAGACAGTCATGGGATTTGTTGTGTCACTAGGGGAGTTCTTTCCATGTCTGAGTGCATCACGCAGAGCGCAGAGCGTGCTTTGCTCTGAGCTGTCACACCAGTTATCCAGAGGGCTTTGAACCACTTTAACCCAGGGCAGGGCACCCATCACGAGGTTCTCCAACCAGCACATGGTCTCTCGTATCATCCAGCTCTGAGACATTGCATTGATGTGAGCCCAGCACTGGAGCTTCCCACTGACAAAACCTGAAACATGCAGGACAACTCAGTGGCTCCTTAGTTTAAAGAGTTTGATGAAGTGATGTGTTTCACCATGTTTAACTTTCTGTAGACACATGTAGTGAAACTCTTGCTAAACTCAATGACACAAGGAAAACTGGTGCAGGGAAACATCTAAGTGAAGGCATCAAACTTGGAAGAACTGAGACTGTGGTTTGTAAAACACTCAGCAGGCTGAAATAAGTATCTCTTCTTTTGTACTCCTTTTGTCCTGTTCCAAGAATCCAGGCTCAGTTCTGCTCAGGATGGAGCAGCAGCTGAGTAAAAGCAGTTAATGAAGTTACGAGTCTGTAGTTCATCGTGTTTGCAGACAGTTTTGTGTTTTGGGGCTCTCAACTGATGAATCAGCTTGTTCCCTTTGGGAGCTGCTACAATCCCTCTGCTGATTAAATTCTGCTGGTTTTGTGTGCATGAGCTGGAGTAATCTCTGCTCCATTCTCTGCGCTAATGACTGTTCCTGGTGCCAGATCCCACTGATTTGCTGCTGAAAACAGTTCATTGATGGGCAGAAGCATGCCTGATGCTCCTGTGGAAAGCTTCCTGGAGCCTCAAGCTGACTCTGCACAACCTCCCGTGGCCTCCAGTGAGCTCAGCCAGGCCGGTGGCTCGGCAGTGAACAGGCAAGGCTCATTTGTATTGCTAAAAGGTCTGGATGAGAGTGAGCTCAGATCAGGTCTAAGATCAGAGCAGCTGCTGGGCTCCATGGGACTACTCAGGCTAAATGAGAGGAAGATCTGGTCCAAAATGTGTCAGGCAGCCTGAGGAGGTGCGCTTGATTTTGTGTTTCAGTGCTGGAGTCTCAGCAGGAGCAGCGAGGCCAATTTACAATGATACTTTCCACTGGGCTCCACAGGTCCCACGCAGGGCTGATCACTGACTTTGGCAGGTTATAGTCAACTTCTCAGCAGGATCATGTGCAAATGCCCAGTAATTCAAAGTTGATTCATATAAATAACACCCAACTTTGTGTACTGGTTGGCAATATCTTGTAAATCCATAACAATAGCAGAAGGCAGCTACTGAAGCAGTGTCAGGTTGCACACTCATTTGTTTTCATGAACTCACTATTTCCTTTTAACAACGCACACGGTCTGGAAATGAGTTGTGTAATGAGGGAGAATGTGTGAGAAGCTCTCTCCACAACTCGTGCTTTTAGTCGAATCCTGGGAGACCTCGGCTGAAAGAAACCACCAAGGTGCCTCTGGGTGCCTCTGGGTTGAGTAGATAAACCCGGGGCAGGCAGAGAGCCCTGCCTGTCTGCACTGGGTGCTGCTGGCACAGGGCAGGCTGTTGTACCTGGAGCAGAGGTAATGTCGAGGGACAGGAAAGCAGTTCTTGCTGCAGATACAGCCTGTGCTGCACATCTCACAGAGCATGTTTACAGATTTGATAAACAGCAGGCCTGCTCCTGCCCTTCCTTTTTGGAGGCCGTCTGGCTTAGCAAATCTGTTAGGGATGTCCGGCTGTCTATTGTAGTTCCTCCTGACATCCCGGGGAAACAGGCAGATCCCTCTGGCTGGCATGGACTCGTCCTCCGTTTGTACTGCAGGTAGGAAACTTTGTGTTCAGGACTGAAAACTGGCCGGTAAGAAAATGATGTTGCCAAGTGAAAGGGAGGGAGGTATTGTGGCCACATTTTTGGACACCGTGACCTGGAGCAGCTCTGTGACTGAAGCAGCCTCTGCCTCTGTTTATTGAAACAGTTTGCTCAGTGCTTTCCCTGTCCCTGGAGTGCCCTGGTGCCCAGTGGGCTGCACAGCACCGGGGAACAGTGACCCTGCCATGGTGGTTGCAGACTTGTGAAGTGCAGTGATAGTAAGAGCAATGTGACGTTTTGCTGTTGTCTCATTGCAAATCCACTTAAGGTCTGAGTAAACTTCCACGTAAGGGCTTTTGCAGCTGTGGCTTTCCCCGGGCTGTGGGCTGCTGCTGGAGAAACCCCACGCTTGTTTGTTGATGCTTGCAAGGTTTCAGAGACACTCGAGCTATTACACTTCTCGGGCTGTGTGGGAGGGACGGGCTGTCCAGGCAGCGTGTTGGGATGGGGACACTGTGGTTTGGAAATGCCGCAGGGGAGCACTCTCTGCACACCCCCTGTGACCAACACGGGGAGTTTGGGGAAGGAACCGATGCCTCTGCTCGCCAACCACCTGAGGCAGGAGGATGCAGCGACTGTTGGAAGGCACCTGCCTCCGTCACTGTCTCATGCTGAGGGGGAGAATTTCTCCCTTCCTGGCTGATCACACAGGTTGGGTGTGTAGGGGAGTGAGAAGGTACTCCTTTATCCCAGGTTCTGAGTGGCACAAGTAGCCTGAAATGGCAGCCCAGCCTCCTGAGGAGATTTCGCACCTAAAATAAGATACATTCTAGCTGTGATTCCCCCTGACTTCTTGATTGGAAAAATAGCAGTGTATGAGTTCTGCTGTTTCGATGAGGGACTCTGTTGGCTCTTCCCCAGGGAGAGCTGATAACCAGGGTGTACTCTGCAGCAGGAGACTTGTCCCGCTCTTGGAAACTGGCTGCGCCCCTTAAGCAAAGGATACTCCAGAGCTGGTCATTAGTGAGTCCTTGTCATTGACCTAAATTCCCTAGTTTGTCAGCTCCTCGGCAACTAGAGACAAAGCAGCAGACAATTGGGGGGAAAGGCAGAAATTGTGCAAGCAAGCATGTACTATAGAAAAATGAGATGTCGGGGGGGAAAAGAGCCCCTTCCTGGAAAAACAGTGCAAGACACTGCGGTGTTCCTCTTCCTGGCTTTCCCACAGCTGCTGTGGAAACGCAAGGATGTACAGCAGAATAGTAATCAAGGCACTTGGTACACTGTGAAGCTTCTGCTCCTTTCAGCAGGCCAAGTAGATTTCTCAGAATAAGAGACTTCCATTAACCTGTGCGAAATGGCAAGAACTTTTGGAAAAAGCTAATGGCAGTGCTGATGACAGGCATTCTTTTAATTGATTTATTTGTTTGATTCACAATGGCTGTAAATGCAGTCCTGAAAGGAGCCAAGTTTAGATAGGGTTAGTGTCAGCCAAGGGCCTCTGGGACCTTTGCTTATTTCTCTTTGAGATGTTCCAAGGCATAAGCTGACAGCAGGAGTCCTGATTTGTTCCTATAAAAATCAATCAAATTAAATATGCTTTCATTCCCTTTCCAAGCTGTCACTGTGATCAGGAAGTCTCCGTGTAACAGAAACCACGACCACATTGCTGTGGTGATACATGCAAGCCCCGTGAATATATATCTTTATGCCAACTGTGTTTATGTGTTTTACTCCTTACTCCCACTGTGTTTGTCTTGAAAGCTCCTAAGCTTGTGAGCTTGTGAGTGGTATCTCCAATTTAGTATCAATATAATGTCTGGTGTATTAGGGCCCTGCTGGCTTCCTCAGAAGAGCGACTGTTCTTTTAGTAATGCACATCATTGACCAGGGAAGGTGCTTAGCACATCTGGTAAGCTGCCAAAGGATGGAGTCCCCCCGCTGTGGGAAGACTAGAGGGGAGAGGGGAATGAGGTGGACACCTCTGTGTTTCCCCTTTCAGAACACCACGCTCAGCAGACCTGACAGCACGGCATGTTCTACCTGCTGGGATGAGATGAGGACACCCCGGTGCTCGGCGGACTGGGCAGAGCTTCATGCTCTTTGTGGATGGAGGCTCCAGGGGCTTCACAAAGCATCACTCCCTATTCTGTAGCTTATCTTCTACCTACTCACGTGACCTTCTCAGGGAATAAGCAGCTTTTTGATGGGCTCCCACCCACGGAGGCTGAGTGAAGATGCTGCCGTAACCCAATGAGAGACATATGTTGCTACTTCAAGTCTGTTTGCATCAGCACTTTTGAGCTCATTGGGAAGGGTTTCTTCTCTGCACACATTCTCCATAATTGACAGGGCAGGAATTACATGGCACATAGCAGATCCTTTTCATAGAGGGACTTACTTGCTACTACAGCTGCTGTCTCTTGCATATTTTGTTTCTCAAAAAAAAATTCACACAGAAAGCATCCATAAAAGTGGCAAAATAAAAAAAAAAACCCCATATTTCTGAGCTGCAGGAAGAAGAAACATTAGGCCTATCATCCTTAGGGTCTCCAGCTCTGGAAAGAGACAGATTTCCACCTCTTCTTGTGGGAATTGCAGGATGTCAGGAGCTTGCCTGTTTGGATCTTTTGGGTGGAAAGCTAAATGTCTGCAGAGTGAATTTCACGGATCAGTGGAAACTTCAGAGTTTTGTCTTCACCTTTTTAGAGGCTTGCATTGACAAAACCCAAACTGTAGTCAGCACCTGTCTCATGTTTTCCATGTTATTTCTATAATGTGTTAGGACAGATTTGCATGTGAAGAAAATATTAGTGCAGCACTGAGCTCTCACGTGCCATATGATGGCTAAAAGCCATTCACTGCTGAGCTAATGTTTTCTTCACCTGTAATTCTGTTCTAGCTCACTACAGAAATAATGGCATCTATGTATGACATTAAATGTCGCTTCAGCTAAGATTAGTCTTCTGTAATGGTTAGAAGATTATTTTGTTTATACTGGTAGGTAAATTTGTGCAGTAAATTTGACCTGCTTTCTTCCAATGAAGCCCAGCCAAGCTTTCTAAGAAAGATATGTTAATATTTAACAGACAGTCAAAACTAAATGTTAACATTTCCAAATCACTGAGTAGCTTTGCAGCCTAATCCCTGTTCTTAGATGTGACTTTTTGGGGAATGTGGGCTTCCACACTTGCTGAGTCACTTGAAATGGCCCTTTTATGGCATTCATCTTGCTGGGTGTCTCCTCAGGCATCCTGAGGTTCTCCTAAAGTATGTCTCTTCTCTGTTACTCTAATGGGATCTTGACAACTAGCCCAAGAGTGTGCTTTAAGACAGAGGAATCTACTTCTAAAGTACTCACGAGTGTCTTCTATAAAATTTATTGGAATTTCATTCTTATTCATACACATAACAAAACAGGTCATGCATAGCCTGCCCAATGGCTCCAAGTAGTTCAGGAAGCTGATCCAGTCTGAGGTCTACCAGCCTCAAAAGCAAGTGCCTGTGACTGGCTTTTAAATCAGTGTTTAGGCAGCAAAATTCAACTTGCTGTGTAAGAGGGTGATCACCCAGCAGGGCCTTTCAGCATGAATTGGTGTGGGTACGTTCAGAAGCTCAGCGTCTCCAGCTGCACGATTCAGTCTGGGTGCGTGCACTGTGAATGCTCTCGGAATTGGTGGAAGCCTTTGGAAAATGTAGACTACAGCTCCTTCTTTCCCAGGCACGGGGGGAGTTCAACGCAGAGCTGCTGTCATGGCTGTGTGCCTGTGGAGATCCTCATTGCTGCTGTCAGCCACAGGTTGCGTTTACAGAGCGGTTTCTGACCTTAATTTCTCAGAGATGGGCAGTATTGGAGTCGGGAGCTGCTGCAGGCTGCTAAGACCCATGTTAGACTTTTCCCTCTCTTGATGTTTATTTCAGTCTTCTCATACATTTCAGCCATGAAAAGAAGTGATTTCTTTTATAATAAAGAAAGTTCTTTTTATTAATGACATGGGAAAAGGGACAGCCAGTAGAAGGAATTCAATTCTTCTTTCAGATATAAGATTTACTGCTGGTCAAAACACAAGGACTGCTTTTGGAAGGAGAACTAGGGGGTACAACAACGAGTGCTTAGCACTTACAACTACTTCTTGTAAGCAATACAGTGTATTATCTGATCAGTGCTACACAACAGGAACTTCATTAGCATTCTGCACTGTTGTGGTTTTAAGTAATAGTAAAGCATCCCTCGTCTTTGAAAGACATAGATGTGCTCTGGAGGGACATGCCAACAGACATTTTAATGAGTCTGAGTCAAAGGACAGAACCAGGTCGTCTCTTCACTGTTTGCTTCACACACTTGGTTTGCAGAGAAGTCGGCACCTGGGGTTGCTGTGGCATGGACCTTGCTGAATTGATGTGAGTTTTGCCCAGGGTTTCATCCTTGACTTTAAGTCTTTTACTTGGGATCTTGGACAATAGGGTTCCCGTACTATGCAAAGCAGAGGGAGGTCTCACAAAACTCCCTTCCGCTGGAATGAGGACCAATACATCAACACCAAGAGTAACCAGCACAACAT
Source organism: Edolisoma coerulescens (assembly GCA_013397115.1). Lineage (NCBI taxonomy): Eukaryota > Metazoa > Chordata > Aves > Passeriformes > Campephagidae > Edolisoma > Edolisoma coerulescens. The sequence goes on from VWZW01000176.1 coordinate 1,433,931, forward strand.
TTTGGTCGAATGGCTATGGCAGGGAGATGACACAACTCTTTCCTCCCACCCCATCAGCGTTTGCAGAAGGGGCTGTTTAGCAAGGGCTAAGCAATGGCAGCACCTACCTTCAGCATCAGCTCCTTCTCCTCCCCCTTCGCTTCCTGTCCCTTTGCCCTTGCTTGGGCAATTCATCTGCAGCAAGATAGAATCAAAGAACCCTCTTCCTTTGCTAAACAATTCGCTCCCTTTGTTAGGGTCAGATAAAACGCTGATAAAAGCTGTTGTAGCTCCGCTGAAGCCAGCAGGAGCATGCTGCAGGTTTGGTCCTTGATCGTTTTTCGCCTTGCTCACTCCTGCATGTATCCAGTTACATCTTGTGGTAAATCCAACCTTAAGCTGAATTAATGGACCAGAGATGCAGTCCCTGTGGGGGGTTTGCCCGTTCATGGGTACGGGGCCTCAGAGCCTTTGGGGACAGGAGGTTTATAAGTGGAAAGTTCTGCAGGGAGGCTTTTTGGAAACTGCGTTATAGGGTTGGGTGTTTTTCTCTCATTTCTTCCTAAACGATCTCTGATCCCTGCCACTCGGGAGAAGGGCAGGAGCCAAGGCCTCAACCACTGAGCCTTGTTGGTTGCAGACCTGCATTTTGGGAAGGCGTAGGAATAGCTTTTATCCCATTGAGCTAAACGCATTCAAAACATTTTGATGAAATGGGTATTTAAGTACCCCTCAAAAGAGAGGGCACCAGGGCTCCAGGAAGGGGTGGGAGTGAGGGGGAGGTGAGCAGGCTCCTTCTCACCATGTGGACCATAGGAATTGCTCTGCTGGCAGCTGCAAGCTCCATTAGTTATCCAGGGGTATCCTCCCACTGCAGGCAAGGTACAGAGCAGCCAGTTGGAGAATTAGCAACGTGTCCAAATGTAATATGGTTGCTATTATGGGTAATATATATTTAACACTCTGCAGGGACCGTTTAAACCTGCATCTGCAGGAAGGGGAAAAAAGTCAGGTTTGCTTTCTTGGCAGACTGCAGACCAGAGAGTCCAATCTGTAATCTCTCTTGGTATGTTTTATGTGGGTGGGTTTTGTTAAGTTACAGGCAAAGTTATTGCACCCCTAGGCTACTCACATTAAATGTTTCTCCAATTTTAGCAACATTCTTTCCAGGCTCAGCTACATTTGTTTTTGTCTTCTCTATGGCAATTGATGAGCTCAGTCTGAAATGTATAACTCCACGGGCTCTCCGGTTATATATTTCTTCCACAGCTGTAGCTGAATCGGGGCAGTGTAATCCAATGACTTGTTGTAATGCCTAATGCTTTCTTTAATACATTCCAGATTAAAGGAGTCAGCAAAGTTTACATATCCAAAGTAATAAATTTAAACAGTAATAATGGCAAATCCCAAACCATGATTATATCTTGAAAACGTTGGGCTTTTTTTTCCTCTTATCTTCTCTGGTCTGGCTAAAGTCTGTTTTTAGGAAACTGAACAGGACAGATAAAAGATGATGAGACAAACAACTTAATCCCTTAATAATGTCAAGTGGAAAATCCAACAACAGATTGGCAAGAAACTGTAATAACAACTGCGAAGTGACCCTTACTGAGCACTAAAGAACTGGTTTAAAAGGCTGAACTTGGGATATAATTAGAGATGAGCCTGAATTAGTGCCCATAGGCTCAAGTATTTCTTTGAACTCTGAAATGGAGCCAAATTCCTTTTTTTTAATCCATGCCTGTACAGCATCAGCTAAACTCCACTGAGGCCAGTTCAGCATCACCTCGTACCTTGTTCTGCCCTGAGTACCCATGCAAAGTGACCAGGAAAGGCCCCAGGGTGGTATTCCCACCTCTGGGTGCTTTTGCAGATGGAGTGTGGGATAACAGCAAGTGTGCACAGCCCAGGTCGGTGCTTGTCATGGCAGCAGGAGAAGGGATGGGCAGTGCCTCCAAGTGGGAGGAGAAGAGATGGGCGTTGCCACGCTGGCCTTTGAATCCCAGCATCTCATCCTGCTCTTGCCAGGGGCTGGCACACAGCTGCACCCCTGGGCAGCAACTCTAAGCAGTGTTGGGCTGCCATCAGTAGATACACCCTGGAAGCAAGGCGTGTGGTCACAGGAGTAGGAGGCACTTGGAACTGTAATTGCCAAGCAGCTTCAGAAAGAGGGTGTTAATTATTATCTCTCGCCTTGGAGCCATGTTTACTTAGAGCTGACAGCCCTCCACCCTGGGGTTCGTGGGAGGAATGTCTTGCTGGGGTGGAGACCGGGGCTGCCAGAAAGGAAACAAAAGGAACGAGATTTTAGAACGGTGGCTTATCTCTATCCACCTGAATTACTGTTGGATTTTAAAAGAATATGTGAAAAAGGATTGTTTGAAAAAACCTTGACAAGTGTACTCTCCCAGCTCCATTGTTTTAACCTTCTCCTAGGAATTTGTCTATAAAATGTTCTCAATTCAGTTTACCTCTGCTCGACAAATCCTGTGTTTCCCTTCATTGCTTTTAGTGGAGTGGGAACTAACCTTGATCTTTCTGTGAAGCGAACAGAGTCGCAGTGCTGGATGTCACATTCCCACCTTCACACACAAACAGCGCGTGTCACAGCTTTTGAGCAAGATGTACCATCGCTGACAAAAAATTGTGTAAAGTTCATACATTCAAGAGACGAGCTTTTAGAAAAGCAGCTCCAAACTGAAGCAGACTTTCTCAGAGGAGGGATGTTGTCTGGCTCTCTTGGAAGCCACCTTGCACAGCAGGTTAAAACAAATGGTCTGAAGCCAGGACTGTAGCTCAGCTCCTCCATTAGCAGCCCCTCATCTGTGTCTCATCTGGAGGAGAACAGACTTGGCCTCTCTCCTGAGGTCTCTGTTTTCTCATGTTACCCTGTGTTGCTGGAATGGCTTTTCTGAGCCAAGGAAAGCAGCAGAGGAGTCCAGGTGGTCACAAGTGACCAAAACATTGACCAGATGCTGGGCTGGTAATGAGAGGTAAATGCAGAGGTAGCGTGATGCCACCTAGTCTGTTATTGTCTTCCCTGTGTCGTACATCCCAACCAGCTCTAGTATTTGGTTTTTGAGCATTTGGGCGGCTCAGGAGGCAGTTCCAGATTCCAGGTTTGTTCTTGTGGATGGGAACCCTTCCCAGAAGGGAGAAAGCTCAGAGCAGCCTGTTTAATATAGGCTGATCTCATGCTTGAGCATACGCAGGAGTTGACCTTTCAGCGCTGAAATAAGAAGTGATGGGAATAGAATAAATCACAGTCTTGAAAGGAAAGCCAAGGAGCTTAGACATGCACCTCAGGAGAAGGAATCAAGGTAGGGAGGCTGAGAGCCACAGAGGGGCCAAATGACAGATTCAAAAAGCATTCTTTCAGCAATGAGTTTGATGGATCTTTGCAAAGCAAAGGCTGTTGAGATGTGAAATTGGGGTATGATGTGATGAGCCCAGAAGGTGAATTTTAGTTGGGTGCGTTGGAAAGATTCTGTTCGGGATGCTATCCTGAAAAAATCTGCAAGACTTACAGATAGGTTGGATGTGAGGACTGAAAGAGATCCAAGTTTTCCACTTGCTAAAATACTCACAAATGGGAGTGGTAACATTTACACTTGCACTGCAAAGGCATAAATTGTTCTATGAATCTCCAGGCTACGAAGAATCAAACCTCTACATTGCATTGCAAGCCTCAGAGCTGTTGTGTCTTGACTGAAACCAAAGCTAAAATTTCTGTAACCTTGATAGGAGACAGCTCCAAGCCCCTATGGTACATCCACTTAACCTTCAGGGGCCTGGCTTTGAATGCAAGATTTTTCCAAGAGAACCAAAACTCTGAGCACTCCCCTCACATCCGGAAGCCGCAGCCTGATGAGGAACTCCCTCTGCCTGGTGGCCTCTGTCGGAGCCCGACTCCTGGTTCAGTCCCAAGAGAGGGTGGCTCAGAGCTTTTTCAGAGCCCATCACTGCCTGGACAGAGGCTGAGGTTTGCCCTCCTGGCCCGCTCTTCCTCTGGACCATCCGTGCTGTGTCCCCAGGGCAGTCAGACCTCAGACCCATCCAGACAAACCCTGGCAGGACAGGAGATTGTAGGAGCTGGCTGGATCTGGAAGAACAGTTTTTTGGCAGAGAATAGATTTTCCAGCAAATGTCAGGGGAGAGGGGGAGTCAAAATGATTCACAAATTCAAACACATTTTCTGAATAGTTCTGGCCTAGAAAAAAATACAGAGGTGGGGGAAGAAGGAGGGTTGTTAAAAATAGCAGTGCGTGTCATTCTGACACTTTCAGAATGAACTGTTTCATTTTGGGAATGGTTTGTTTATGTTTTGCAAGCATTAGAAATGTAGATTGATTCAAAATGGCGTTTTTTCACTTAAAAGTTGACCTCACCACTAAAACACATTGACAGAAGAGAAGAGGTTTTTTAGGACTTACATAACCTGAAATGAAACACCTCCTTTTGCTTTGGCTGCAGATGAGACATTTTGGAGTTTTCCTTTCACAGCCCCATGATTTTAGCTGTGTCCAGCCCAACCTGAACATCTCCTCTCCCCTAGTTTTTTGATTGAGCTCTGGTGTTAAAAAATACATCTAGCTCCCATGCTGGCCAACGCTTAAGTCTAATGCCTTGGAGCAAGTACTTTAGTTTAATCTGAGGTCAACCACACATTGCTGTGATTCAGACTGAAACCTGTGGTATCAAATTAATAAGAGCTGTAGGTTTTGTAGATAACTGGCATCTTCCCCGAAAGATGCAGTGTCGAACCTCATTTAGAAAAATAACCCAAACTCCCGAGGCCCTGAAATCTGATCTAGAAATCTTCAGAGAAACCGGAGTTTGCAGACAGCTGAATGACAGACTTTCACTCCCCCGACACTCACACTGGTCTCATTCAACTGATTCATTAAAGGAAAATGAGCAAATAGCTGGTAATTAGTTTGCTGTAGCCAAAACGTGCCGCAGAGTTTCCCCGGGCAGAGGGGAAGGAACACACGTGTTTGCTGTACGATGAGCCATAGTCGAGTTTACTGTTCCCTGTTGTGTTTTCTGCCTGGCTGAGGCACATTGTGCCATTTCCTCATCCCTTGGTGACTGAGTGGAGCCTCGTTTGCTGAGATTTACCTTCACTGTCTCCTGAGCCCCTCTCCACCATTCCTTGGGAGGGTTTGGGCAGAAAAGAGGGAAAGAACAGATGCTGCAGTGTGGGATGGCAAACTTCTTAACATCAGCCCCTTTAGGGCAGGGGCCATAGGAAAGACCTTTTCCATTCGTGGGAAAATCCTGGGTTTTACATGAAATAGGCAGGTTTGTAAGCATTTTTCTGGCCCACTGTAATTTCAGTGTTACTGAAAGATGGATCTCATAGTGTGGACAGGATACGGAGGTTTTTATGCTAGAGGAGAGGGGCTGGCAGTGGCCAAGCATCAGAGCAGGCTGTGCTCCCTGCTGGGCTGGCTCTGATACTTTCTGTGGTGGCTCGGGGTTCCCCAGCAGTGAAGAGGGCAGGGATCAATTCCTGCAGCAGGATGAGGAATCAAGGCCAATGATGCAGTTCCCTCAACCATGCATTTACTGTTCAGACGCTGCCAACTCAAGCTCTCCCAGAAAACCATGAGGATTGCCTTAAAAACGACGAAAAGTTTCATGTTTTTTGGAAGTGCTGGGCTTGTTTGATCGTTTTCCTGGTTTCTATGCCTATAAGTCACACTCAGGACAATTTTTCAATCTGTTCTCTGCAAGGCAGAAGCCTAGAGATGTACTTTCTTTTTAAAAAGGAAAACTCGGAGTCTCAGCTACCTGATGACTGCAGTAGCTGGGGGCTGTGAGAACAAGGCAGAGCTCACGTTCAAACTGCAGGAGTGGGCAAAGGGGCTGTTGAAAGAGCTGCTTCTCTGGGTCGAGAATGGGGCTGAATGGAAAGAAAGGCCAGCAGGGCAGAGCATGTAAGCCGATTCGGCTTTCCTGGAACAATCGGAGAACGCCAGCGCTCCCTCCCCGCCCCAGCCGAAACAAAAAGCCCATACACAACTAAAGCAAAATCTGCCTTCCTGTTTGTATGCGTGTCCTGAGGCCTGGAAGGGCAGGTGGTGTTTGACTCTTGCATCCCCACCAAAAGTCCTCTCCCAGCTGAATCCAGAGGCAGGTGTGCAGGAAGAGATACAGGTGGTCACTGAAGAGCAAGGACCATACAAACTGCACAAGAGGGCCCACACTCCTTCCCTGTCGATGGTTTATATAAAACACAATTTGAAAACGAATCACTTTTTCTACAGGTAGAAGTGATTCACAGATCTTTGACACAAGCAGCTGCCAGGAGATGGGAGTACAGCTTTGATTATGTTAAAGTGAGGAGGCAGCAACTTTCCAACTGAGCAGCTGCATTTGGACGATCTGTGGAAGGTTGTATACATCCTTCAGCAAGGAATCTTAGCTGTGATAGGTCCCAGAAACTACCAGGCAGGGTTGTTGAACCACCCTAAACCACCTTGTCACTGAATGGTGCAGAGCTGCTGTGTGAAGTGATGCCAAGCATTCTCTAGCATTCTCTTAATGGGATTTGGATTTCAATTTACTCTCATCAGATGTGCTGACATGCTCCCCAGTTTTCCTCTTGAATTAAGATGCTGCAGTGTTCATTTTTCCCCTTTCCAGCTGATAGGTGGGTGTCTTTGCTCCCCCACGGGCTAGAAGGCAAGTATATTCTTTTTTTTAGCATGCCCTTAGAGCTATTACATGTTTAAAGGGAATTAATCCTCAGAGCAAAGGCCTGGACGTTGTGTGTGTCCCGTTCCAGGTGGTGGGCTGTTCCCAGGTGCTCCATCTGCAGGGTTGACTTCGGTGAAATCACACCAGGAGAGCGGTTCTGAAGGTTGCATACAACATACAGATGGTCTTCTGGAGAGCAGCTGCCTTTGGAAAGCTAGCTAGAACTACTGATGGTGTAACAAACAGAATATTTCCAGGATATAAAATTGAGGGAGGAAGGCAGCTTTACTGGCTATTGTCAGAAAACAGAGGTTTGCATAACAGCAACATTTTCCATAGACTGCGCAATGAAGTTACTTGCTTGGGAATTAAATTGCAAGTCAGTTTTAGACAGCGTGGCCAGCTGTAACATAGCACACATTGCAACACGCATACTGAATGTTACTGCTTGGTGTCAGTGTTTATTGAAGCTAGTGGGGATTTGAGAAGCAAGCTCTGGCGCAGGAAACACTAACAATGTGATGGCACTTAATGTCTCAGTGAGTGTAAGAACTTTGGGGAGTAAATTCTCCAAAGATAGAAGTCTTTGGAAAATACCTGCTAATCCCTTTAAACCCCTAAGACGCTTTAATTTTCGTATTGGGTGATGATAAGCCACAGATTTCACCACTAATCTAAAAAATATCCTGTGGTTTTTGGAAAAGCAAGGGAGACTCCAGGTGTAGGTTCAGTGGCAGATTTTACAGTGGCAGCTCCAGCTGATCTCACTGGAAAGAGTTTATTTGCTGCTGTCTGCTGGTCCCTTGCTGTCTTCTTTTGCTACTGCAGGAACCAGGGTCAGCAAAACTGGACTACACTTCCCTGTCACCTTTATGGAGAAGAGTCAGCCTCCTGGAACATCGCTTCATTTTAGCTGCGAGACTGGAATCAGATTGGGCCAAATCAGCTCTGTTGTAGCTCTGCTGAGTCTGGTGGGCTTGCACAATGGATAAATTTGATCCAGAGCAAGAATAACACGAACCACAGATGGCTGGGTTAAGTGCATTGTTTATATAAATGGCTAGACTGTGGAAAGCTGCCCGCATTGCAAAATCCCCCTCCCATCTGGCTCCTTCAAGGGATCTGAAATCACAGCAAGGGGAGACCAGCATCAAAATGTGGCACAAAGACCGAGTTTCCCCTGTGCTCGGAGATGAGGACCTGTTGGCAGTGGTACATGGGCTCAGCTCACCAACTGTGCTGAACTGGCAGCTCAGGGAGCAGGACAGGTCACATTGCTGTGCCCTCTGATGGCAGTGAGGTTATAAATACATTTTTGGAACAAAAGTAGGAACCATCCACCAGAGCTATTTCTGATGGCCTCAGAATAAAGTTGGGTTTTGGTTTTTTTCCCTCTGTTTCTTAGCAGGGCTGCTGAGCTCTCCAGCGGAACAGGAAGTAGGCTGAGGAGCTGTTTGAGTAACCAGGGTCGTCAGATCAATGGAAAAAGCGGTTTGAGTACACTGTGTGAAAGTGCAGTCAACAATTTTGAAATTACTGCAGTTTCTCTTCCTAGGTCAGGGCTGTTGTTCATGCCAAGGGGACTTGAGTCTGCTACTGCTCTTTCTGTAAGCAAACAGAACATTTCTTTTTGATGATGTATATAATGTGCACCCAGGGGTGAAGCAGAAAGCTTTCCCTTGGTGTCCTTGGATCAGATTCCAGATGAGTTAAGAGATAATTTGATGAGGATCCTACGTAATTTTGCAATGCCTACCCTGCCATTTGGAGGAAAAATAAACTTGCTTTTGCTGGGAGTTGGGCATGGAGAGGTCAGAGTAGGTGAGGAGCGAGAGAGAGAATAAGAGACAACATTTTGCTATCAAGGAGGAAGATGTACAGTTGCCAATCTCAGAATTGAGGCTGATCCTACTTTTTAGTGACACTTGCAGCTTCTTTCATGTTTTGCAAGTTCATCTGAGAACTGAATGCATGCCAGATGAATCTTTCAAGGGAAGTGGAGCTGGGTTGAAAATATCTCCAGCACAGATAATTCAAAGGAAGTTCAACTTTCAAAAAAGCATGTGAAATGTCTCTAAGAATCTACCTGTTTTTTCCTGTTTACTGTTTTCCTTTTTCTCTTTCCTCCATTTAGTCCTACATTTCACCTCTCTCCTCTGCCATCATGTCACTTTTTTTTTGCCTGTAGTTGATCTCACAGAGGCATACAAAGGGTTTTCGGTCCCGTCACATGCTCCGGCTGGAACTAGAGCATGATTCCTTTCTGACACGATTTTCTCCAGTATTCTGTCAAGTGGAGCTGCAGACGCTCGCCGGTTTCTCACTGATTGTCTTTTCAGCTGTCCTCCGCTTGCAACACTCACGTTGCAGCCATGCAAAGGCTGGTGTGAGCTGCAGAGTGGAGACGATGCCGTGAGTGCAGGGAGCAAGGGGTGCATGGGGGGTGCCTGTGGCCAGCGGGATGGGGCGGCCGTGGGACGGGAGCGGCGCGGCGTGGGAGAGCAGGGCCAGGAGAGAGAGATAAGGCAGCAGGAAGGGGAAAGGCAGGTGGAAAAGGGAAATGACCACGGGGGCCAGGAAGACTAAAGAGAATACAAGGGAAGCTACGAAGCCATCTGGGAATCTGCTCTAGCCACGTGTAAATCGTACGCGTCCTTGCGGCGTCCCACTGTGCGCAGAGCGGAGCAGCGCCCGGGGGAGGCCGGGCAGAGCCGGGATGGCGGCGTGGAGCTGTGTGGGGTGAGCCCGTGGGGGTGTGGGGGGACATGGGGACAGCGTGGTGGACATGGGGGCAAGGGGAAGGGCGTGGGTGCTCCAAGGTGGGGTGCAGGGGCGGCAGAGCTGTGGTGGAGCGGTGTCCCATGAGGATGAGGGCAGAGGTTGATGGAGCTGCTTTTACTGGGAGTTGTGTCCAGCTGCGTCGGGTTCTGGGTGATGGCGGAAGAGCGGGAGGAGAGGCAGGTGCTATGGGGTGGAGGCAGAATGGGAAGTTTGGGAGAAACCGAGTGCAAAATCTGATCAGGAGGTGGAAAAGGAGCAAAGTGGAGGGAAAAATCATGTGAAAAGTTGCATTGTGAAAAAGTAGTGGAAGAAAGCATCATGCAAGGCTGACATGGAAAGGCAGGGGGAAGAGAGGAGAGCTCGGATAACAAGACTTTAAAAGTACTTAATGATGGATGACTGGGGTGGGATTTGTGACAAATAGCTAGATCTGAGCCAGCCTCCTTTTGTGGGGAGAAACAGGCCCCTGCAGAACACACTGTATGTGAGACCTGCCTGCACAGCACGAGAGGAGATGAGGCTGAGCAGCCTGTGACTGTAAAAGGAGTTAACTAGCATAGATGCAGTCATCTACATTGGGCATGTCTAAAAATAGGTGAGATGAATTTCAGTCCCGAGGACAAAATGTTACAGTAAATGAATACAAACAATCTCATGGTATCTAGCTGGGTGCCTTCATGTCTCCTCCATGTATGTGCACGCAGGAGGTGCCCAATTTCAGGGCTTGTGCACATCAGGTGCGCATGTGGACACCAGCATGAACCTGGCTGCAATGTTCATGTCTCACATCTCCTCTGCAAAAGTCCTCTGCACCTCAAACACTGAAAAATTGAGCTGTGATGCTGGAGCAAGGTGTAGTTCCTCGGGTGTCTGCAGTTTTTATTGTAAATCATTCCTAAGAGCCTCAAGGAGGAGGAGGGAGATGTACTGCAGTTTCAGGGAGTGCTGCTGCTGAACCCATTGCTCTCCGCTTCGCTGCGGAAGGGGCTGCAGCCCCTTGCCTGGTTTTATCTCAGTTCTCCTGGCTGTCTCTGCCAGAGGTGTGGGGGTTACTTTGCTTTAACTCACACTGGGAGGCACCAGCGTGACAGGGAAGAAAAGTCCCAGTCCCCAGTGGTGCCATTTGCCCCATGCCACCTTGCCAACTGTTCTGAAGGAGGGACAGTTTCTTTCCCCCAGTGAGAGGACCAGCTGGAAAAGAATAACCACATCTCTGTGGGGACATGGGATGTGCCAAGAGAAACCCAGGCAGATGCAGTTATTTAATGGGATCCCTCATTCAGGGACTGGGTTGGCATGGATGGTCTGAGCAGGGCATGGATCTCAAGCCTGTCTGTACTGGAGACGTCCTCTGGCTGCCCCAGCCAGCTCCCTGCAGCCCTGCTCTCCTTCCTTGTTCCAGTCCCTGCACGTGTCCTCATCTCCAGAATTAGGTCCGCAGGTCCCACGCCTCATCTTTAAAACCCTCTGTGCAATTAACATGCACAGGCACGTGCTTGGCAGAAAATGTCCCCAAAGGATGGGCAAGGAGAGGATGGCACAGTTTGACTGAGTGGCTCACGGTTATTTGTAGGAGAAGCTGGGAACATCTCTGCACCAAGAAGTGGCAGCGTGCTCGTGGAGGTTGTGAGTCTCTGGTATGACCTGAGCTCATTTAACAATCTCCACTGTGGAAGAGAACAGAGTTTTAATCTAATGAGGGTGATGTTGGGCAAACGCTTTCGGTGCTTGGGTCTGATTAGTCGTAATTTAACTCCTCTTTCACTCAGTCCTTTACTGGAGGCTGCTCATTCTCGTACTGCGCATTTCCTCTGCCTGCAAAAGCACTTAGAGCAGCTTGGATCCCCGAGTCACATATTCTCAGTATTTATGCCCCCGGAGTGGTTTTCCAGGGAAGCCCTTAATCTTACAAGTCAAGAAAAGACACGTATTTGTTAGAACCAATACTAGCAAGGTGCAGAGTTCATTCTTAGCTGGGTTAGAAAGTCTTATTTTTGCGCAATTAGTTTTGTAAAAGCTCCCTCCCCCCTTCACCCTGCTTTCATTTGCTTCTGTGTCCTGGCATCTAAGAACACAAAGGTTTCCAAGGGTAGGTGTGCACCTTGAGATCACTTGCTGGTAATGCCTGGAGGAGCAGCACATTTCTGTTTCCACATTCATGTTAGCTGTTGAAACATGTTGTCTCACCCAATAATCACCCCAATAATTCTTTAAACCTGTTCAGAGGGGATCAGTTGAAACCCAATAAGCCAGTTTCACATTATTGTAATAGTTTCCAGATTATTTTGTTGAGAAGCCTATGTGAAGCATTACTTCTTGCCTTCCTCCCTCAGCCCTCAGGCTGAAAGTGAAAAGGTCTTGGTGAAGAAAACTGAGTAAGGAGATAGACAAAGTTTATATATGAGATTATTTAGCCTGCAAACTAATGGGTTTCAAGTGAAATATCTAAGATCATTGCAAAAACTCTTCCATTCGTTCCTTTCTGCTCTACCCTGTCTGGTAAGCTTTGTGAGATGAAATGGTAAGGATATGCGTGCAAACTTGGAGAAGAAATTAGTGAGCTCCATGCAGAGCCACCCTGGGGAACTCCTTGCTGTGGGATGCTCTGAGCCCACCTGTGCCAAGGGGAAAAAGGGCTGGGGAGCACCCCGTCCACCTGCTTGCGGCTTTGTGGGATTCCAGCAGTGGCCATAAGCTGAACATGTGGAAGGAACAGGATGGGATGTCTGTGCTGCAGCCTCCATGGCCGACGGGCTGGGGCTGTCTGCGATGGAGAGGGGGCTGCAGAGGCACTGCCTGCCCCGTGGCAAAAAGGCCCACGGCTTTCTGTGGTGGTGAAAGGCTGTGCTCTGAACGAGAGGGCAGCTCCTCGTGTGGGTTCATCTTCCTGTGAAACAGGGGCACAGCTGAGAGCAAACACACGGAATGCACTCGCTGTGAGCTGGGCCATGCAGGCTCTGCTGCCCTCGTAGCTGGAACTCCTAGTGACAGCATTTGCCCAGTGTCCTGTTAAATGCAGCACCTGAGACAGTGAAAGCCTTAGGTTTTGTAGCTCCTCAGACCTAACATCACAAATGATGAGCCCCAGCTCCATCACACAGACTGGCACTAGCCCTGTGGCAGCCTCAGGAAGAGGACCCAAAAGGGTGCGTTTTTTCCCCAGGGCTGGTGTGAACTCCCAGCATACGCCATGCAAAGCTTGCAGTGATCCCAAGTGGCTGCTCCTTGGAGGGTGCTATCAGCAGGGCGTCCCTGAGCACCTTGCACTAATGGACTTGGTAGGCAAAGTCTTCCCCTGCTGTGAAGTCTCCAAGCTGTCTTAGCTTCAGCCCAGCTCTCACATTTACACCAGCTGAGGATCTGGCTGCCACCTCAAAGGGTTACACAAATAAGGCACAGTTTGAGCTCTGTTAGAAAGCCCCACCCTTTTCCTGCAGCTTTAGTCTGAGGGTTAGTGCTGCTTGAGATGCTTTATTGTAACAGAAAATGAAGAGAAATGTGGAAAAACAAGGCAATAGGATACTTGGTTTAAGGTATGCAGCTGGGTTTTTTGTCTAGGGAGGGGGAGAAGGTACCCTTTCTTCAGCAGGTGGTTTTAGATTATAGTTGTTTGAGCAAGGAGTGAAGTGTTTAGGAGCATAGGGCTCCCCCAGGTTTCTGCAGACTACATGAGCATTGCTTAGAGAGTGAGCAGCTCTGGCCCTCAGGTGGTTTGTGTATGGCTGCGAGTTGCCCTCTCAGCACAGGGACTTCAGTCCTGCTCTGTGTCAGGAGGGAAACTGTGCTGGAGCATCACCAGCAGACCCAGGGATTGCTGTGGAGTCCTTATGAAATTCAGTTGGACCTGGCTGCCAGGAAGATCTCAGGACTGAGAGAAGGATGTTGTTTGGGATAGGTCTAAGGCACATCAGCAGGGCTTTCAGGCAGTAGCTAGTCCATCATATTCCCTCATATAGGAGCTGTGCAGCTGAGGTGCTGGAGCTGTTCCCCAGCTTCCCATCCACAGGCTTGTGTGCTTCGTGTGGCGGGCCTGGAAAAAGCAGGATTTGCAGGTGCAGCTGGGTGATTGGCACATGTTGGTGCAGGAGACACTTTGAAGGGAGAAAGTGATGCACCAGCACCAGAACAGGGAGCTGATGAGCTGGAGAGAACAGCCAGCTTGCAGCCCCAAGGCGTCTCAGGGACCAACATGCACCATTATTTACCAGGGGAAGGCTTTACTGGGGCTGCACCACCTGCCTTCTGAGACCTCTGAGTTCACTGTTGTTCCTTACCGTGTTTCTGTAGATTTGGGTAGTCCAGGCAGCCCTGTTGGATGCTGCTATGTGTTGTGTGCCATTAGGCGACATGGCCCCATGGGAAGGGATGCTCTTCCAGTTCCTGGGCTCTCCTCTGCCTCTCCTCTGTTCAGGCAAGTGGTTGTCTTTTGCTTTCTTGGTCCAGCAAAACATGTTCCTACAGGTGGGCTCTCTAACTCTGCCAACTGACAGTCTTGGAGTTTCTGTCTTTGGCAGAATTCCCACAGAAATTCCCCACTCCTCCTGCACTGGGTTTTTCTCCTCCAAGAAGGGGGACTGGCTCTTTTCACCATCCCATCAGGCTGGGAGCTCTGCCAGCTCCCACCCAGGCTCTGCTGCCTGCACACAGGACAATAGAGATTGTCTGCGATGCCTGGCTGTTTGCTGCTGGGTTAGGCACCCCCAGGCTCTGCTCTGCAAAGAAACAGCATATCTAATCCTGTGGGAGTTTCATCCCTTTCAGTCGGGGGTCTGTACAACTCCTTTCGAAGATCAGCTCTGTGAATGTTAATAATCCATAAATTGGTTGGTGCTGGGTCTTCTTTTTCAAGGGCCACCTCCCAAAGTAACTGCTGAAGGGCAGACAGGTGTGGTCGGACATAAAAGCAGATGCTGCAGGGGTGCATGACCGCAGAGATGTGCACGGCCTCACGCTGAGGGGAGTCCTTAACCTCTCATGAAAGGAGAGAGGAGCAGTATGTTTCCTTCTTCTGGTGGCAGGTTGCCAAGGCGAGCAGGTTAGCACCCATAAAAACATCTCCCTTTTTTACCCTCAAACTGGGGCCTACAGGTTTCCTCTTCAGATTTGAGCTTGTGTTGCAGCCCCTTTCAGCTGGCCTGAGGTGCAGGAACATGCAGGTGGAGGAGACTTGGGGAGGTTAATTGTGAGTGGCTTGAGGAGGAGCAGGAGCATGGGTGTGCACACCCAGGGATACACACCCAGAACCCAGAGACCTCTCGTTTGGTTACGGGGTTTCTCAGCATGGTGTTGCTTTTGCCATGCAGCTGCTCAGTGTGCTTCAGCCACAGGGATGGCAGGAATAACTTGCCAGCACGTGTGCCACAGCACACATGCAGCACATCTGCACATGCAGTGGCCACTGTCACTGCCAGTGCTTGGACCTTCAGAGCTAAAGATGTGAGCTTTTTGTCTGGGGTGAAGAACATGATTTGAGGAGGGGTTTACACGTCCTTCGTGCTGTGGTGCAGGGTGGGGATGGGGACAGGAGCTCTTGCATCTGAGCAACCAGAAGTGACATCCTCCCCTCTCAGCTCCTGCTCTGCGATCCGAATGCTTCCACCCATGCATTGGCAAGTGCCTCAGACGTATTTCCACCATGTGGACCCAACTCCAAAACTTCTTTCAGTTTTCCCTCTGTTCTTACTGGAAAGCAATGCTCTCACTGAAATTTAAGTGGAGTTTTTTCAATAAAAAAGGACTGTTAAAAAGAAATCCTTCATGATTATGTCCAATATGAAGGTTGATTTTACTTTTAGTTTCACAGAAATCACAAACATCCCTAGCTGCTGTAACAGTTGAAGTCAGAATAGAAACATGCTGGTTATGGGGCATGGGGAATGAGAAAGAGCTGGTGAATCTTTAAACCCAGGGCAGCTCTGTGACTCTCACCAACAAAACCTGTCACAAAGAGCCTGCCCGTTAAGATGGGTGGTCACGAGCAGAGGCGTGAGTGGCATTTGTTACAAGCCCCGGAGTGAGGCAGTGTGTCCTGCACCGTCACTTCATTTCAGACCAGTGCCCACTGCTGCTTCACGTCTCACCACAGCCCAGGGAAGGCTGGCATGCTGGGGCCACAGGGATGCTCCATTGAAGGCACCTGTCTGGGGAAGCTCAGGCTGCTAGGCTGGGACCTACAGTACCTCCTTTAGCAAGGGATGTCCTGCACCATGAGCATCCACCCTCGGGTTTCTCTGTTATCAGCAAGAAGTCTCTGCCTAGGTTTTCTGGACACTTTGTTCCCAAAGCTGGCATTACAGCCTGATTAGGTTTTCTCAGGTTTTCATCAAGCAGCTGGGCAGGAGAAGCCCGGTGTCTACAAATGTGCTGTGCAGTGAAGGCAGCCTGGGACAGGACCAGCTTCATCCTTTGGAGGATATGGCAGGTCTGAATTTCCATAGCCTTCTCCCTGTGCTGCTGTCCCTGTTCCTGTGCCAGCTCCAGCAGTAGTTGTGGCAGCCTGGCTGTGACCTTTGGGCCCTGCTGAGGGAGCAAGGGACACAGCTGGGACACTGCCCTGTGCCCTTGCTGGTGGGCAGCTGGGGACAGGACCAGCCAGGCAGCAGCTGTGCTGGAACTTCTGCTAAGAAGGGCCACAGTGTGAATCTGATCTGG
Organism: Edolisoma coerulescens; assembly: GCA_013397115.1. NCBI lineage: Eukaryota > Metazoa > Chordata > Aves > Passeriformes > Campephagidae > Edolisoma > Edolisoma coerulescens. The sequence goes on from VWZW01000176.1 coordinate 1,450,047, forward strand.
CCTGGCTCCACTGCTGCACTGTCACCAGGAGGGATGGGCATGCCAGCCTCCCAGTGCCCCTACTCCATCGTGATGCCAAAGAAAAGGAAAGTGCCCCAGGGACAGATGTGTTGGGTCTTGGCTGCTGAGTGTGGTTGCTACTACCAGGGACCTGGCGTCGCTTCCCTGGATTTGGATTTTTTTCCTGAGCATTGTACTAATTCTTGTTGTACTTTTCCCTTCTCTATTTTTCCTTAATTACTCTCATTGCCCTATTTTCCTGGCAGGTCAATGCTATTAAATCAGGCACCAAATCCAGAGGGCGACTGGCAGCGCTGACTTCCTGGGCAGGCTCCTGAGGGCTCTGCAGCCTTCTTAAGAAACTGCTGTCCTTTGGTGGAAGCAGTTTGGCTGCTTTTGTCAGTTCCTTCTGCCTGCAGCCATCATCAGTGACTTGCCTCTCTTAGGATTTAGACAGTCTGCCTCTGAAATGCAGAAAGTTTTGTTAGAAGTTGCACATTTATACTATAAGGTCTTGGTGGTAATACATCATCTTTTCATCTCTTATTGTACAGGATGTACCACAAATAGGCCCCGATTCCTGTTTACTTCAAACATTATCTCAGCATTAGTACACAGGCTTTCCTGATTATTTCTCCTCCTCTGCCACGGCCTTCCAGATTTTAAAATGTTTTGTATTTAACACATCACACAAGTCAAAAGTTATATTTTATAATCAATACGGTAAGAAGAACTGAAACACAAACCTTTCCTACAGAAAAGAGCTGGACACAATTTTTTTGTCCAGGTAAGTGAGGAGGTGGGTATGGCCCCACAATGACTGCAAGCCCTGGGAGAAGCTGCCCTCCTTTTTGGGAGCCCCTGTGGAGGAGCAGAGAGTAAGGGACGATGAAAATAGAGCTTTCCAGCAACTTCTGCCAGCTGATTTGGGCCTCTCTGTACTTTTGTTGAAATGACACCCAGCAAGCTCTCAGCCCTTGGTTTTGTGAGCACATTTGTGGCTGTGCCAGGGGCAGGCATGGGAGCTCTTTGTTAGGAGTTGTGGGGTGCAGCCCCCCGGCTGGGGACAGCAAATGCTGTCTTGCTTCCAGGGCTCACATCTGTGTGGGAATAATCATGTCATAGGCATCCTTTGACAGCATCCCTGTCAGGCAGTCAAAGAGTGCCCCATTTTGAAGCTGGCAAGGCTGAAGAGCAGCTTTTGATTCAGACAGTGCTCCATGGTCGTAAACACTGCCTGAAGGGCCTTGGCCCTCCACGCTCCAGTGGCCCTCAGGGAAAAACTCTGGCTTCAGTGAGCATATCCAGTGCCTGCTGGAGCACAGAGCACTGTTCAGACTTCCCTTTTCCTCACTCCTCAACCCTTGGAGTCACACCGCAGTCTCCCAGGCACACATGGCCCTCCGTCAGGCAGCCTTTAGCATGACTCTAACTCTTTTTTGTTCTCCCTCTTATTTATGGCTGTAAAGTATGTTTCTTCCAGGCCAGCAGAAAACAAGTCGATGTAGAAAACAATACGCGATTCAGTTTGCAGTGATGCATCTAATTGACAGGAACTGGCTCCTTCGTACAGTACATGCTGTGAAATAGCAGGTCTGCCTTGGCAGCGACTGGACAAACAGAGGTGACTAAGCAATCCAGTTGATTTATGGCAATAGCCTTGCACAGGAGATCCGGGAAACCTCTGGGAAAACTGCCTCTAGCTGAAGGAATCGCCACGTGCGACTTATAAAGGCCCCTGGGCGCAGCAGAGACCTTGTCGTCAGAGCCCGAGGAGCGAAACATGAGGCAGGAGAGCACTTAGGGCTTCGGGCACTGCCTCTCCCGGAGCTCGCCGCACCTCGGGCTGCCAGCGGGTGAGCGGAAGAGCCTTTCCCGCGGGATTGCGATGCAGGGGTGCCCGCAGCAAGCCAGCGATGATGGGCTGTTGTGGGAATTCCTGTCACAGGTAGGGTTGTTGGGGCAGCCAGGGAGCAGTGACAGGTGCTTGGAAAGTTTGAGGCACTGCTGATTCTCTGTGGCAGAGAGATGGGAACAGGGGGAGGTTGGGGTGGATGAAGTGCCTGAGTGCTGCACAGCAGGGTGATGGGGGAGGACAGAGGTCTGGTTTCAGGGGTGTCAAATGCCTTCACTCTCTGGAAATGAAGGACTTGAGGATTCCTGTGGCAGTGTGCAGTGTTTTGTGTCAGGCAAATTATGGGCCACTGGCTATAGGCAAGTGCAGAGAATGTTTTAATGAATAAGGAGGCAAAGTCATTTACTTGATTTGACCTATTCTTATGATAAAAGGCATATTGGAATGTTTGAGCAGTCTCCGAATGTGAGCTGTGGTGTCTCTATGGAATGCTGTTGGACTTTAGATTTGGGGTTCTTTTTATCTAACCCACTTGCATCCTCAGAAGGGTGTCCCACAGCCCCACCACCCCACAACTTAGATTTTACTTGCTTGAGCTACAGAGGGATTTTTCATTCTCAATGACAGCTGAGATTCACAGAACCGATGTTGTAAGAAGCTGTTTTGGCAGTGCGAGGATTTCTGGGGTTAAGTGGTGGGGAAGAAGCAGGGCAGTGCTCAGCTCTGCAGCCCAGCAGGCAAGGGCTACTCTGCCTTCCCGCTTCCTCTTCCTCACATCCCACCAGTGCTAGCCCTTTTCCCTCATCCCTCACCGCTCTGCGTTGGAGCACACAGGCCCTTTGTTGCTTGTGCTTTCCTGGTACCTGGCGCTGCCTGTTTGGCATGCCATGGCCACCCCCACAAGTGCTGGCAGTGACAAGGGAAATTTGCCTCATCTCAGTCACCACTCGCAATTCCCAAGCACTCGGTGTCTGCTCTGCAGGGCAGCCCATCAGAAACACCCTGGCACGTTTCACTGGCTGATGCCACTGCTCGCTGGGAAGGGCTGTGTTCTCCCTGCCCACCCCTCTGCTCCAGCAGTGACAGAGCCCATGGGACTGCATCTCACAGGGATGGGGAGAAATGAACGTGCCACGTCATCTGGGGACAGGGAGATCTGGGGGTGACAAATGCTGAGTGCAATAGTTTCTTCAGAAGTAATAGGAAAAGAAAGGGATTAGAGCTTGCCACATTTCCTAGGAAAACACGAGTAACTTGCTGGGAGGGACGGCTGCCATAGCCTGTGAAATGGAGGGGCTGTTGCTGGAGATGTAGCTCTATGTCCTGTTGCACAAGGCACCTCAGCTTTAATGGGCAAGTCTGGGGAGAAATGATGCAGAAAGGATGAATCAAGCTAAAACTGAAAAGTTCGCTGCTTGGTCTTACAAGTGTGAGTGTGTGGGGTGTGAAATACTGGATTTACTGGTGGAGGAGAGTGGAGAGCAGAAGGCAGATGCTCTGCCTGTTGATCCGGGCACGGTGCTGTGGTATGTAAAGCACCTTTGGATCACTCGAGGAGCGGAGGAGTAGGGAGTTTGGCAGCATACCATTGAAATTACTGCCTCTCTCTGAGAGGAATTGATTAATGAGATCAGGTAGGGACAAGGCTTACCAGATTAAAATGACTTTGCAACGCCCTCCCTGTTTCTCGTGGGGCACCACCCAGAAACACAGACCGAAAATCTGCCTATGGGTTGCACTGGATGAGTGGCCCTGCACATCTCCACCCCTTAGGTCCAGGGTCTCCGTGCCAGCTGTGGCAGCTGTCTCAGCCATGAAGGAATCCTGCGCGTGGGCTGCTCTGCCAGAGCAAAATGGGGCAGAGGGAGGTGGCAGGGATCAGCGGGCACCTGGCAAATCAGGATTGCCTCCTTCCACATGGGCTGCAGCACTTGTGGCTGGCTCACGGTCATATCCATGTGCCCTCCCCTACACCTAGGGGCAGGGGTGGAGGTTTGGGTTCTTGTAGGTCCCTGCAGCCTTGTTTGTGTCCCACAGCCCAGAGAGGATCGGTGGACACTCGATGAGTTTAGGAATCTAGGCTGTGCCATTGTAGCAGCATGAAGGTACTGCGTAGGTTCCTAAACTTGTGAAGCTGCTCACTGTGTGTAATGAACTGTGGAGAGAAGTACTTGTGTGCATCTGAAAAGCCTGATTCAAAGGCTTTAATGCTTATGTGCTACTCCTCTCGAGGATGACAATTCCTCAGTATGTAAACTCCCAGTATCTTATCAAAGAATCTAAGACAAACCTCAAGGAAGCTTCGTCAGCTGGGAATGGCATTAAAGGGCTGCTCCTCTGGGAAGCTGTAACTTTCTTTTCTGTGCATTTATCTGCTGGTATCTCAGCTGCCAACCCAACCACTTTCCTTGGAAACATTCTTTATTGCCAGACTCTGGGTGCTACAAGCCTGCATTAGATAACTGGCTGGGTGGAACTGAGGCACTGGGAGTGGAGAGACAAGGACTTTCCAAGCAAGCCAGTGACCTTCTACTTGCTCACGACCGATTTGAGGGTGGGTTGTTTTGCATTGCTTTTTTAAAGTAATGGTAGAGTTGAATCAATCTAGGGGTAGGCTTTCTACCTACTGCTTATGTTTTGGAAAAACGTCGCTTGCATGAAACACTAGTCTCAAACTAGAGCTGTTGGGGCCTCTGCCTTTCCTGTTCTTCTTCTCTGTGTGTGTTGAAAGGAACCTGATTTAATATGGTCGCCCTGTAGTTTAGAAATGTGGTTATGCTAAATGGCTGTCTGCTAGATTGCTCTTGTGAGGTTTCCTCTAGATCCCATAGAAATTGCAGATGTTCACGCTCGACATTGCAAAGATATGCTTAAAGTTCAAATGAAGCTTTGCATCAGAGTGGAAGGACGAAGCCAAATCTTGTCATTTCCTTGTCAAAGCTTTGTGTTTGATAGAACATCTTGATGATGTGTGGCATGGATATGCAATTCATCACCACCTGGCTTTTCATGCAGCTGTTGCAAAAATGCGTGTTCTCATATGTCCCTGTTTGCCATCTGCAACTGCAGAAAGTGTGTACCAGGACAAGGAAACAAACATGCGTTTTCAGACTCAGCCACTCAAAACATGTGCTTTAGGTGGTGGCAGTCCTGGGATGTGGAAGATGTGGGTTCACTTTCTTCTGCTGTAGCATTTTGGTTCCTACGAAGCCCCTGGTAAGTGAATCAGGGCCAGTGACCTCATTTTCAGTAAATTACAAGGCGAGGTTATTGCTGATTTTTCTGTAGAGATGTCTGATTAAGCCACAGAGTAAATAATAGGAACAAATCTTTCAGAAGGACCTTTCCCTCGGGGTTTGTTCCCACTGAGTCAGTCCCTGTTACATCAACAAACAGTGCCACTTCAGTAACTGCAGGAATCAACAGGGCTGAGCGGAAATCGCAACACGTCGAGCTGATTCCTCCTTTCCCCTCAGCTGGGTCATCACCATGGCTTTCAGTTTCCCTCCTGCCCCAGTATGAATGTGGTCAGATAGCACAGCCTGGCCTTGAATTCAGAAAGCGGTGGTGGATCATGGTAGTCCAACCCAGTCTCATGTCAAGAAACTCGTGATGGGTCTGTCTTGCAAAAGCTTTGGCTCTACATCATCTTCTTGAAGATGAGCCCTGGGGTGAGCCCTGTGCTCCAGCGAGACTGCCTGTCCCACAGCAACCCCATGTTCTGGGCACCAGTGCCAGGGCCCCCGGCTCCTGCCCTCCTCCTGCCTCTCAGTCTCACTGCTGCAATTGGGTTTCTGCTCAGCCCCGATCAGGGACGTCCTGCTGGTCCTGGAAAGTCGCTCTCTTCCCCTGGGAGAGGGGCCACTGCCCTGCTAGTGATATGATTACTGTGCTGGTCTGGCAGCACTTCAGCCTGGGACCTCCGTGTCTCTGAGCATGAGCTGGGAGTGCTTGGCATGAAGGAGCAGTTTGATAGCCCTGTGCTGTGCTGATCCATCTTTCCTGGTCACTGAGAGCAAGCACTGACCCGCTGAGCAACCTGCTCTGTTCCCAGCTGCCACAATCAGCCGGAGGGGTCAGAACAGAGCAGCTTGCCTGCTGGACCGGGGGAAAGTAGCTGGGCTGAGGATCCTGCCCATCCACCGGGAATGGGCTGCATGCTGAGAGCACAGCACAACTGGAAGCTGTCATCCCAGTTGTGCAGCCCTGACAGCTCATTTCCATAGCGAGCGAGCCGTTGAGTGGGAACACTGGAATTGGCTGTCACTGGCTCCCACCAGGCAGCCATGGCGCATTGCAACATGAGGTAGGGGACTCTAGTTGAGGCAACAGCCCCCAGATCCCCGGGAAATGGGATTACTAACAGTTTTCCAGCCAAACGCCTCCGTGTCTATGCTTTTACTGGGAACAAGACAGGGGCAGAGCTTCTTGCCTGCAGATGGACAGCCCCAATATAGGGACTGGAAATGTCCCGTTGAGCAGCGAAAGGATCCCAAGATGTTGGATCCTGCCTGCTGTCAGCAGCCCATGCTGAAGGCACCTTTGCAGGCAGCAGCAGGGATTTGGCTTTAAGAGAAGCTGAGCCACCACAGATCTGCTCACCTGGCTGGTTTGCCTTGCATTTTCACCACAAGTCAGTTCAAGGTTGCTAGGACAATGTCCTCCATCGGAAAACATCCAGAAAAGCCCACCAAGGAGGGAAGAGAGGTAAGAGAAGCGGCACAAGTGGGGATGCAGTAAAATGGCATCAATGGAAATGATTTTTCAGTGAGCAAAATGCAGCCTCAGGACAGCACCAGCTCCGCAGACTGCCAAGTGAACACCTCGTGCTGCCCTTGAACCTCCTAGCCTGCCTTCCTCCCTCAGAAGGGGAGAGGGCACAGTCTGCATTTGCTATCTTCTTCAAGGGCTTTAGATGAAATTCCCAGTGTTTTGGAGTTTGCAAACCTCTGTGCAGGGTGAGGAAGTCCAGGGGAAGCACAATAGCTGCAGGGGTAGCCTGGCTCGGGTTCAGAGGTAGCAGGTTTTCTGACTGATTGGTGCTGGGCTCAGAACTGCCTCTAAAAGTTGCTGGAAAATATTTTCAACTAATAACGCTTTTTTTTTTTCCTGTTTTCTTTGAGCTCACATTCTTTTTCTCTGGCATTTTGGCTGACAGTTGAATGGATTTATTGCTCTAATAGCAGAAAATGACCATCAGCAAATCCCTGTGTTTTTGCTGCCCCTAAGGCAAACTGCTCATAGTTTCTCCATACTCCAGAGCACAGATATTTTGCGGGGTAGTTTTCCAGCCTCTGTCCTCAGGCTGGCTGGGGCAGCCGGGCTCCTCCAGCAGCAAAATTCCTGTACCTGCATTTCAGTGTCCTGCCGAGGGTGCCTTTTGTGCGCTGGGAGAACACATGACAGCAATGCAGGGGGAGGCCTTGGGGGCTGTGGGAAGTTAGGGGGAGAGCCAGGACACAGAGTCTCAGTGACAGTGTGTCCTCCGTGACACGTGGTGTGTGGCAGGGGAATCCACTCCAGCCAAGGGTCAGATTTGGCCTTCGTGCGGAAGGACAGGATGTTTCTGGTGCAATTCCACGCACTGGTGGAAGTGCATTTCCAGGGCAGAGCTTTGTCCTGTATCAGGTTTTGTACATCCATACTCCGCCAGCAGCTCGAGCCATTTTGGATATACATGCTGGATGCAGCTGCACTCATGTGACTTCCTGGGCTAAACTTTGTTACAGGGGAAAAAGCAAAGTCTTTGTTTACCCGTCTCAATGGAAAAGTTTAGTTCTGGCTTGTCTTGCCAGGGAAGGAAGGAGTGTGCCAAAGTGATAGTACAGCGAATTCTGGCTGCTGGTGGACCAGGGACGGAGCTGGCTGCCAGGCACAGCATCAGCATCACACTAGGGCTGCCCTGGGGCATGGGGCTCCAGGATACAGTGAGCATCTGGCTCTTCCTTGGCTCTCTCCATTGCAAGAGATGGCCACAGTGAGGTGCTGGTCGAGTTTCTTTTGTCTGTCCAGCAGCAAATGAGGAGGGGGAGAAGCAAGCACTGTGTATGTGGGATAGGAATGGGTCAGGGAGGAAAATACCTCTGGCCACATATGCACAGATGATGTAGCATAATGCATGGTGGGACCAGTGCTTGGTTTTGAAGTGCCATCTTAATTTGAGTAATCACAGCTCTGGCATCAACTCTCAGTCACCGTGTGCAGCTCTCAGCTTTCTCAAAGCATGCAGCAAATGCATGCAGCACATGCACGCAGCACCTGCTGCCCGCAGCTACCCAAAGGGCAAAGCTCCAAGCCTGACTTCAGGCTTTATATTCCATTTCTTTCTGTCCTCCTTCCCCTGACTCAGGTGTTAATGGCTCCTGAGCATGGGATGCTTGGCTGACATGGGATGCTCAGCTGACATGGGATGCTTGGCTGGCGTGGCTGCTCTCTCACAGGGCTGAAAAGCACAAGTTGCCCCTATGGCTTTCATTTACATGGGTTGAAATTATCACAAGGTTAAATTACAGCCAGGCAATGCTCCTGGGTGCTTTAAAAGTTGCAGACTTTAAAAGTTGGCTCCAGAAAGTTGCTCAAACAGGGCTCTGTAAAGGGAAACTCGTCCAGGGTGAATTTACCACATGTCTTCAATTCAGGAGCTGCTCTCCTGTGCCCAGCTGGGGCAGGGTGGTTCCCCCAAATCACAGCCTTCCCCTCGTGGCCCAAGAGCAGCACAGGAGTGGCGAAGGGCCCCACGCCACCGGAACGGGATCTCCAGCGCACAAAGGGCAGGCTTGTCTGAAGAGAGGGTGGGTTCTTTTCATATTTTCCAATGGGACTGGGAGACTCAACAAGACCCGGGACTGACTCACAAAATCCAGCTCTTGAGACCAGTCTCTTGGAGTGGATGATTTTTCATATTGTCCTCTTGCTAATCTAAGGAAGCAACAGTGCTGTGGAGTGAAGGATATTGCCCCACGTGAGCATTACCCGTCTCCCTGCATCTAAAACTTTCCACTTGAAACCAAGAGCCCTCACAGTGAGCTCTGCTGCCAGTCCCAAATCCCAGCACTGATTGCTGTGCAGCTGAAACATGGCTGCAGCTCCCCTCCTGATTTTGTCCAGATCCTTGGTTCTATGAGTGTTTCTGCTCCTTTCCTTTGGAGCTGCTTAGACTCAAATCAACAATCTCTTAATGGGACCTGCATCTTCCAAAAGACTCTCTGTTAGTTGCTTGCCATGGCTAAAACTTTCCAAATGCTTTCAATGATCCTTTTTTTAACTACCTCTCTATACAGAAAACAAAAATCTCCTCTTCCACCCTCCCATCATCTAGCCACTCTCTGGGGTGTGCCAGTCACTGACTTGGGAATACTTTGTTCTTGTCTGGCACATCAGTGGGTGTCACAAATAGTCACCTCATCAACACTTTTTTGTTAACATCTCAAACACCCTGTGGCTATTAAAAATACTAAAAATACCTTAGCTCATTAACAAGACACTGTTTCCAGCATATAAACTTTTCCATTACAGAACCACTAACTGTAATGCCCTAAAAAGCTTACAGTTGTTTATAATCTAAGTAAAATAGGACACCTTCCCTCTGCTTGTGCCATGTCTACTTGTGCTGGTGACTACATAAGAGGGATAGACCTGTGCTGCTGTTTCCATAGGCATGTGTTAGCCAAGATGAAATACTTTTATTTGTGGGTTTTTTATTCTTCCTCTACGTCCACAATACTGCTCTGAACAACACCACTAAGAGATTTAGGTCTTGTGAGATTTTTATGTGGACCCTGATGAGCTGGAGCATGAGTGTTGAGGGTCCCTGCCTTCTCCTCACACAGTGGTGAGGAGGCTGAGGCAAGGGGCCAGGCAGTCACTACCTGGGCACACCAGCTTTGCACAGACAATTACATTTGTGATTAGGAACGGAGAAGATTTAGCCACAACATTTGCATAGCTCCTGTGCAGAGCTCTGCAAGTGCTGGCGTACGGTCGGTACCAACCCCGGGGTGGCAATCGTGCCCTTGGCCCAGGGCCCACATGCAGGAAGAGTGCTGGCAGCGGTTTTCTTGGACATTTTGGAGATGCCAGCTCAGGAGAAATGGATCCTTCTCCCCAGTGGTGTCCTGGGGACGTGTCCCTAGTTAGCTGTGCCATCCTACTCATGCAGTACCGCTGTACACTGGTGAGGAGGTGTGAGCCTCCCCCACTGACGAGGCTGTCACTGGGACTCAAATGTCTTGTGGTGGCCATGGTTTGAAACACTTTGTCAGCTCTAAGAGGGAGCACATGAAACTTTTTCAGTAGTTCCTGAAGCGGTAGCATCAGGAATGCCATGTGTTCATCAGTAGCTTCCTAACTTGTTTTTCATGCAGAGGGTCTTGGTGTTTGCACAGGTGAATCCAAATTGGTTTTATGCAAAAAAATGCAAATACCGCTTGTATTAGCAGATTGCCATGTGACAGGGATAGTACATTTGCAAAGCAGTACAGCTCATTTGCTGCAAATCTCTCCTCCTCATTCCCTGTAAAGCCAGGGATCCTGTAAGGCCAGTTACATCCCTGAGAGGCCCTGGCAGCCATATGCTGTTGCACAGAGTTGTGACTTAGCAGTAAAAACTAAGATTTTGTTCTCCACAGGCCAAACAGTGGCTCCAAACAGTGGAGCCAAGCAGTGGAGCTCAGCAAGGTCACCAAAAAGCAACTAGCTCCAAAAGGTAACTTGTGATTGGTACCCTTTGTTCTGAGACTGTGAAGGTCTCAGTGCTTCTCTGTAGAGAGCTGGACTTGTTTTTCATATAGAAAATCTACAAGGGAGATATGGGGAACTTCTAGCAATCACCCTGGAGGTGAGACTGCCTGTCTGTAGCTTCCTTCCATCCCTAATCAACAACAGGAGCAATTCAAGAGCTTGGAAACACATAGGGGTTTTTTTCCTTTTTTTTTTCCTTCAGACAGGGGAGGTTTCCCAAGCCATGGTTCAGTACCACTGACCTAATGGTTTAGTTTTACATCTGTCTGCTGGTCCCTGACTCCGTGGAGGGGATTGCCACCCTGTGAGCCAGCACACTGCTAAGGGGGGGTGGCTCTGTGACAGCAGCTGCAGCCTCCCAGCACTTGCACAGTGCCCCAGAGTGGTGGGGAAATGAACCCTGCAGGGCAGGAGATCCCTGCAAGGAATGCTGAGATTGCTACTTCTGCCCACACCAGGGAAGGACAAATAGGATTGTGAACACAGGACAATAACTGAAGCAAAGAGGAAACCCTGACCCTAAAATGTTAATCCTGAATTGTCATGATGAAATTACACCATGTGTAAAACTGTCTAACAGTCAGCTGAACTCCTAGCAAGCATACTGCATCTGCCAAAATGGTTGAGTTGTACTTGAAATAGGTATGGCCAAAAATGGCTTCATGTTCCCCAGTTGCCTATCTCTGAGGCTCTGAGGTGGTGAAAAACTGCGTAAGTTGTTGTGTCTGGTGGCATTTAATACCTCACAAGCCTGGCCTGCAGCTTTGAGCTGTGTGGGAGGTACATGAGCTGTGACCAGAGGTGTCACATAGCTCTGGCTTTGTGCAGAAGCTGGGCAGGCTGCTGCCCTGAGCTGCTGATTGAAGGGCCATCCCTGTGGTTGCTGGCACCCAGCAGTGGAAGAGGAGGGTTAAAGTCAGCCCGTGAACGAAGATGAACATCTGGAGAGACCTGACCCTGAGAGCCACCAAAGCATGGAGCTGGGAGAGAGCGTGTGTATGGCAAGCAGCTGCTCTTGGCTGGGGTCCTGTGGCTGGTTAGGCTGTGCTGCTGCTCCCCATCCATGCTGCAAGGCAGAGACCTGTCCCAGGCGTGAGCAGGGCTGGCTCAGCCCCTGTAAATTGTGCTGGGGATGATGGCACAGCAGTGAGATGGGCAGCAGTGCCCATGCTAGTACAGCCACATTGCCCTGGTCCCAGCGTTCCCAGGTACCTGTGTAACACGCTGGAGTGAGGACTGTGTCAGCCCGTCCTCCCCCAGCAGTCACCACTGTGCTCCACAGGGAAAGCCACCAGGAATTTTTGGTCCTCCACCCACACCTCTCTCTGCTTGGAACCCTGACTTTTCTATACCCACACTCAGAGGTGTAGTAGTAGGTGTGCCCTTTTTTCAAGCCAGACCTGAAAACGTGCACTCACTTGTTCCGAACAAGGCAGCTTTCTGGCCGCATCGTGCACTCCTCCTTTTAAACGTGGTGTGAGTAGCACGCAGCATGCCTTGCCATCTCACTGATCTCTCAGTTGCTCACTCAGGAAAGCTACCTCCTGCTCTGCAAGCTTCAACACCGTGTAATGGAAAAATGTAGAAGTGGGGCCCGGCTGTGCGTCAGCGGGCGCCTTGGCAACCTCCGCCTGCGCTCCGCTCGGCGATAGGCGCGCGGGGCTGTCCGTCCCCACCGGGGATGCAGCGCAGCGTTAAGCATCCCCGCCTCCCTTACGAGGGAGAAGAAGGAAATACCAGGGTTTGCTGGTGTCGCTGGAGCCTGCCGGCTGCTAACAAAGCCGTAATTTATGAGCGCTGCGAAGAATTTCGTCCTTCTTCAAAGCAGGACAGAGGCGTCTGGCACTCGGCCACTGTGTTTGCATCAGTACAGGAAAAACGCTGAATTTCTTCAAAGCTGCCACAGCGTTTCCTATTTTTAGGTTAACAATGCCTGTTTTGCTGTACAGCATCAAATGTCAACAAAGAACGAAGATCTATTTATGTTGCTTTATTGTAAAGCTGAAGCAACAGGAAGCTGTGAGCCATCTGGGTGCCTTCTGAGCCCTCCAAAAACCCCATCCTGAGTCAGTTGTAAAGTGCACTGGGTCACTGCCATGCCAGCGGGTTTGCTTTCTGATGGGGGAAGAAATGATGGGAGTTTTGGGGCTTGCCTTCCTGTCCTCAGACCCTTCAGGATACTGCGCATGGGAGATAATCCAAATGCCCAGCTCTAGATTGCGCTTGCATTCAGAGACACGTTGTTTCTTGGTGCTGTTCCTGCTCTCCCTTCTGAGGCAGCGTCTCAGCACCAGTGTGAACCTTGGTGTTGGTGCCTGCATTTCACAGTCTAAAGGCTCACTGGAGGAAGGGACAGTGTCAAGGACCCTCTGTGCTCCTGAGGATGAGAGGAGTCAGGAAGGGCACCGGTTTTCCTGCATTCTACACTGTTGGACAAAGCCAGTTGTGACAAAAGTTTCTGTCCTTTAGGACTCTAATGCAGGAGCTGTGCTTGCTGGCTTACTAAAATCAACCCCAAAGGAAGTGCTGCTCTGACACTGTATTTCTGAGTTGGAGAATGGAGGACGTCCAAGCTGGATGTGTGGTTTAGGTTGCAAGGTGGTCCTTGCCTTGCTGCAGGAAGACACCTGGAGCATGAGTGGTGTGTTAAAACACTGATTTTACTGTGAGGGCAGGTACCAAATCCCTGTAGGGGGGCACGAAGCAGATCTCAGATCCCGAGGATGCTTGGCACCTTGGCTTGCTGAAGCAGCTCATCAAGCTGTCGCTGAGCGAGAGGAAGCGGCGGCGCCTGCCCTCTCTCCTCCTGCACCCTGCCAGCACTCGCTGGGGTGTCTGCTGCAGCCACTGAGCTGTGGGGTGAAGTCCTGGTCACTCCCTGCTCACACCCCCAGCCTCCTCCACTAGCTACTTATTTGGGAAGGAACCTCCTTTTTATCTTTTTATTTTGATTTGGAAAAATAAAAATAGAAAAAGCCTGTCAGAGACAGAGTGACTAAGTGCTTCATGTGCTGCTGAAGTAAATGAACAGCAAAATGTCTGAGGGGAGAAGATGACTAAGTTTTTTTTCCCCTCCTCTTCTGCTTCTTTCACCTTCTAAGAGAAGCTAAACATAGTTGCCTGCAGCAGGAAGACTTCGGCAACCAACTGCTACCCACAGATGCAGCCTCAGAGATTGTGGGCTTGTGCCTTGATGGAAAACCCAGTCGTTCAGAAGACTGGGCGTCTTCCCTATATTCATTTCTCTTCTCCCTTGCTCTTCCCTGAAGACAAAATATATTTAGAAACGCTAGGACACAATGAGCTAAACTCTGCCTGTGCTACACCCATGTTTATAATGGGTTCATTGTATTGCCTCTGCAAGTGCCCTCACGATTATATGGCTAGATATAACTACCCTTCATCTTTGTCTCCTTTTTTGGACCAGAAAAATTCTCGAGAATCCTCTTCAACTATAACAGTGCTGTTCTAAGAAAGGCTATCTGGGTTTTAATATGAAACCCATGATCTCTCCCTCTTTAAAGGATGTCACACTCTGTCATTCCACTCGCCTTAAAATAGCCTCTTTCAAGAGAAATGTTTAGTTTAGAAACAATTTCCCTTTTTTTTTTTTTTTTAAAGCAACCAGATCTCTGGATCTGTCTTTATGAACCTGAATTGCCTGGGTAACGCTTGGGTGATGCTGTTTGTGGTCAGCGTGTTGTCAGCGTTTCTGTAGAACTTAGACCCTCTCTTCCCACATCTGGGACTCCCACGTAGGGCGCTCGCCAACTCTGTTTGACTTTTGCCTCAAACATTATTGCCCTGAGTAGTGTTTCCCCCCAAAACCTCAGCATGTTCCTGTTTGTGCCTATGCCAGCATCAGCCCCCAAGGCTTGCCTGGGGTCCCAAGTGAGCCGACTTGGCAGGGGCAGGGTGTTTCTCCCTAAGCATCCTCTCCCTGCTGCACACCCAGGGATCCAACACACAGCCATTGCAGAGGTGATTTTGCACTATTAATGCTCAAAAGAAAGTTCCATTTTCCTGTTTCAGATGAGCATTTCCCTTTTGAGTTAGAGAAACCTTTTCCTCCCCAGCACCCTGTGTAAGGCTGTAAACATGCACCAAAACAGACAATTTCTTTGCTGGCCCCTGCATTCCACTTTCCACCAAAAACCCGGCATTCCCCCAGCTGGCACCTCTGCAGCATGGCATGCACCAGCTCACAGGAGATTGTGGCCATTTATACAGGAGTGATAAGTTTTTTCCTCAATTTCTTAGGAGTTAACAGCTGAAATCCTCTTTTTCTTCCCCCGCCCCACCCCTGCGTGTCAGCGCACGGCTGGGTTGGAAAATCCAACCCCGCGTGCCGCACCAGGATGTCGGGTTGGGTAACCCTCTCCGTGTCTCTGAGGATCCCGTTCCTTTCCCTAAGGGCTCAGGGGAGTGCCGGGGTGCAGCAGGGCTTGCCAGCTCTGCGCACAAGCTTCAGAGGCAGCGTGGAAGAAGCGGTGTAGGAAGAAACCTCCTCGCCTGTCGCCGTGACGGCTTCTTCCCCCAGCGCCGCGCTGGCCTTCCCCCGGCACAGGGCTGCCCAGCCGGCTCCTCGGATGCTCTCGCAGCAGGCAGGCGTGGCAGGACGTTGGCTTTGGGAGCTGAGGTATGTACCTGGCCCTGCAGCAGCTGAGCTGTGTGGCTACAGCTGACTTTTTTCGGTGGCTCATAACTAAAATGGTGAAGGGGTGCGCGTAGGGCTCTAAGTCCGAAAATGAAGCCGAGGGTAAAATTACTGCTGGTTCTGTGTGAGGTCTGCTCGCTGTCAGCCCTTCTGCTGCAGTTGGCCAGGGGGCAGCTGAGGTGTGCTGTTAATATGAATTCCTCCTCCATCCTCCCATCTCCAGGGTCCCACACGGCACAGTGGCTGTGCACAGCCGGCGCTCTGGCTCTGCCGAGCTGGTGCCACCCTCTCTCTGTGCCAGGCTGGGTGAGCCCTCTCCTGGGTGTGGCAGTGACGAGCACCCTGCCTGGCAGAGTATGAGTGCAGCAGGGTCTGGATCTGTTGGACAGGGAATGGGGTAATGTGGCTGAAGTCAATGGGGACACAGTCCCTGTTCTCAGCCTGATGCTGCTGCATAGAGAATTGGGAATGAGCAGCTGAGCATGTGAGATGGCCCATGTTTGAAGCCCTGTAATTATCTTGGTCTTGCTATGCTCCTGGGAGCCCCTGGCTCCAGCACAGCCTGTGGTTAATGTGTCCAGTGAGGAAGGAGTCGCCACAAGCAGCTGCTTCTAAAGTGCATGGTTTGTGCTTCCCGTATCCATTCAGGGCAGTGTGGTTGGAAAGCTGGTAGAGGAGAAAGTCTCAGGGCACCAACAAGGTGGGCTTGGAAGCAGACCATGGTGAACGAGCTTATGTCTGTCTCACTGATGGAGAGAAGTCTCTTGTATGCCCACAAGCCCTGGTGCCAGGAGTAATGGAGAGCTGAAAAGCTGACCTGCACTGCCCTTACGTGCAGCACACGGGGAGACTGCTCTGTGGGCGCACAGTGCCCGTAACAAATCTCTCTTTGCCTTCAGGTTTAGGCCACTTGTTTTAATAGCCCTTAGTGCTCTTTAAAGACCAAAACCTCTGAGATGCTGTGCTAAATCTCCTGGGAAGATGCTTTGGGCACTGTGTGGTGCATATACAGCAGGTCTGCAGCTGTGAGGAGGGTGCTGCCTGGCATGTGCCTGTGGCTTTCTGGCTGCTTGCAATGCCCCTTTCTGGGCAGAGAGGTTTCCCAAAGCCATCATCTTTCTACTGTGCTTCTTCTGTAAGGATCTGAGACCAAGGAGGATCAAGCTGCACTTCCATTCCTGGAGGAGCTTCTCCTGGCTGCTGATTATATCCAGGAGCTGCCTAGGAAAAGGGGACCATCCCATGGCGATGTGTTGGGAGTGCTGGGGAGGCATGGCCGAGGCAGGCTGGTGCTCCCAGCAGCTCCCGTGCAAGCAGAAGCTCCTCCAGCCACTTAGCAGAGGATTTGCAGTCCCAGCTCCAACGCAGGAGAGACAATAAAACTCCTAAATAGTACTTTAAATTACCAAAGTGCTATCCAAACATGAGGGACTCCAAACGCAAATGAAAGTGCTAAACTGATTTAAAGGGGAATTAAAAGGTCACGCCTCTTGAACATTTAGCTTTAGAGTTTAGTCATGTTTATGAAACTTATAACTGCTCTTCTAAATCACCTTTTTACACTTCCTATACCCAGTAAATGTGGGGATGTTCAGTGCTAATGACTCATTTAAAAATTTTTCTGTTCTAAACAAATTTCCACAGCCAGAGCTTGGCCCTTTCTTTTCTTCCCTTCCAGCTCTGCCTCGCCACTTCACGGAAGGCACTTTAAAAGCATCTGAACATTTCACTTGGAAATGCTCGTGGGAAGGAGATGCATTTCTCATGCACACACTCCACAAAGTGAAGTGCAGTTATGGTCAAACAGCAGAAGAGCAGGGATCTAACTCCATGAGCAGGCAGAGCAAGAGGACACCGATGGAAAGGTTTTCTGTGTCCAAAACCAGTTTGAAGTTCTGGGGGTTTCAGCAACAGCAAAGCTCAAGTCTACAAGCCAGGCCTTTCTCATCCAGCTCCTCCTGCAGATTGCTTCACTAACATCGCATGCCTTGGCTGGGTTAACCCTGCTTGTGTGTCATCAGTGCTTATGGGCATTGTGCTCCTGGGGTGTTACATGTACTGCGTCCGTATCAATGCCCTCCATGCTATGCCAGGGGAAATACTTCGCATGGCCACAGCAGCACTGGAAGTCAGTGGCAGCCCTGTCTGGCCCGTGTCCACCCCGCCTGGTAATGTCAGACTGAACAGATGAGTGGTTTAGTACCATCACACCATGGTGTGTGCCTGCTCTGAGCCTTGTGGGGGCAGGAGATACCTGTCCACCCCCCTTCTTTGGGGACAGGAGCTCTGGGCATTTCAGCTCATGTCATGGCCCTTGTCAGAGAGCAGACTAGTCCACTGGGTCGCCTCCTGAAGCTGGCAGAAAGAAATCAGACTCAAAAAACCAAGTATTAAAAGCTGCTTTGTTCCAGTCATTGAGGTTACTCCTGCGTTTGGTGTCTCTGACCCAAGTGCCTCCAGGCAGACTGTAAATGTGTCATCCTCGTTTAAATCTCTAAAAACTTACCTTCAAATCGTAGAAGAGAGTGTTTGGCAGCCCCTGTCCTATGATTAACTCTGTCTACCAGATAATCAGCCAGATTGGAAATAACTGGGACTTTTACCATCTCCTGCTGGTCTGACTACCTGTGTTCCCAACATGCCCTGTGTTGACACCCCTCTTTCCCAAAGGATTCCTGGGTTTTGGTCATCTCTTGGGAGGACATGGCAAAGCCTACAGCTCCCATCCCATGTCCCTGACATGTATGAACACAGGTTTTGAGTTCAGGTTGTTTCTTGCAGGAAGGCTGTGCCTTACCAAACCACTGCCCTCTGGGACACTCTGTTGTGACTTTTAGGAGCTGAGTCTCTTCTGTATCCTAAGCTGCAGCTCTGGCCTGTAGGGTGCTGAGCTGGGCTTCAAATCAAGTAACCAGAGACCGATGCAGTTGTTTGCTGTCAAGAAAGGCACGTCTCCTGGTCCCAGCATGTGGGAGCTAGCAGCAGTTTGGGATTCACAGTGGCAGGGTTGGGAAGGCTGCAGGGATCCTTCCCTGCCGGCAACATGAGAGTGAGAAGTGCTAGAGCCAGCACAGGCTCAGGAGCTCATGTCCTCAGCTGATGAGCTGAAACGATGTTTGGAACCAGAAAGCTGGTGGTGAACACTCTGGAGCTGGGAAAGGGATCAAACACAAGTCTCCAGATGGAAACAGAGCAGTTTCCATCAAAGCCGATGACAAGTTCCCTGATAGAGGGGTGCAGGGTCAGATCTTTGGACAGCACATCCCGTTTCTCAGCTGGATGCCTGCTCTGGCTGCCTGCAGCTCTGTGCACCAGCGTGTTGCACCAGTGAGCTGCTGTGCTCTGGGACTCTTCTCACAAATCAATTCACCAAGGCCCACTTTTTGGCTACCAGCAAGGATTTTTATAGTCTGCTGACTTTTAAAGGCTAGCTACTTTCTGAGGAAGAAGCACTGTACAGCTTAAGTAGCAGTCCACCAAAAGTGATTAGCTGTTTCTGAATTACTCACTTACCTTCTCCAAGCTGAAAATTGCTTAACAAATCTTCTTGGTGTGTACATAATGAGTAACAAATGCATTTGTAGAGATCTGGATCAGTTCCCACTCAGGAAAGTAGGCTGAAGGTGTCTAATGCTGGCAATTAATAATTCCACTGGCTTTATGGGAGGGTCAGTTGTGGCTGATCTGCATTAGGAGGTGTTCAGCTTTGCTTCAGTAAAGCCTTTCCACCAGGAAGAAATGCCTCATGGAGACAAGAGGAGCTTTGAGGCTCAGCTCCTCTGAGCTCCAATACAGGCTTTGCCTTCACTCTCACTTAGGCTTTTTTGTCTTCTTTCCTTCTTTGCCAAACTGGACAGAGAGGTCTAACACCACCTCTCCTCTCTGTAGCCATTTCCCCTGAGCGTGGTGTTGACGTGGCTCCTGCTCTGCTGCTCCACTCTGCTCGTGCTTTGTGGGTGAGGAGGTTCCAAATGTCCGTCCAGGCGATGGGTGACTCCCGTGCTCCCGGCCCCCACAGCCGCTCCGTTTCCTTCCATTGTCGTAGGGGAGGTCAAGCTGAAGGACTGCTGCTCACTCATCTGCCTCTGCTGTTTCTAATTCTCCTTGCCTCCCATCACAAGCAGGAAGAGGGAGCCTGCAACAAGCTCCTGGTTTTTTCCAATACACTGGAATATTTTTTCCATGATCCAAGCAGATGTTCCTGGCTTTCATGCATTTTTACTGAGGCTCCTCTGTCATGCATGCTGATCTCTGCAGACAGCAGAGGAGCAGTAGCTTTATCTCTATGACCCTCTACCCCAGGTCTTTGGTCTTGGTGGGACAACTCCCTGATCCCACTGGAGAAAAGGGCATTCCTCACAAAGCCAGAGGGGAGTGGCTTCTCTCTTGTGAAAGGCAAAATCCTTCCCGGCTAAAACAAGGCTATTCTGAAAAAGAAAGTGTTTCAAGTAAAAGAATGCACATATTAGGATTTTTTCTCACTCTAAATGAGATGGAGACCTTGGAAGGTAGCAGAAGCTGCTACACCCCAACAGAAGTAACTACATCCCAACAGGAGCATCTGTACTGCAGCCATCAAAATAATTTATCTAGTGGGGCTTGGGAGTTTGCACTAGAATTTCTAGGCACCCAGAAGTGCCTTTCAGTCATCAAACTGTATTTCCTTGTATTAACTTGAGTGAAGTCTGATGTTGGGCCTCACTTTATCTTTGCTCAGCAACGTCTGTGGGACGTGAGACTGGCATTGCCTCTGCCAGGTTTTGGGGAGCTGCTGAAACTTTTGTATCCTGCCTTTTGTGACTAAATCAAGGAATGCCCACTGATCCAAAGCCCCCCTCCTCCGTTGCCAGCTGCTCCTCTGGCCAAAACAAGGCTGTTTAGCTGCTGTGCAGTACAGAAGCAAATGCATTGGCAAGGATGAGAGGAGTTTGTGTAGGAGGAAGATGATTTAAAATATGGGCTGTCACTTGCTGCCAGCATCAGGGTCAGCGGTCACAGCCTGATGCGTGCTGAAGCGGTCACTGGGCTCTGTCTGATGTTGCCGGGACAGAGGCAGCTGTTCCCGGGGCTGAGAGATGGCAAAGCCAAGCAGAGCACAACCCCAGCCCTGCACCATCACAGGTTTTTCACCCGGAATCCTGCATTTTGGTCACCCCCATGCCAGGACACGGCAGGAGGAGGCATTCCATGGTACCTGCCAGCTCTGCCCTGCTGCCCTCCGCGTCCAGCACAATGAACAAAGCTGGCCTCCCCGCCGCGGCTGCAGTGACAAGGTTTTTCCCAGTCAAGGGAAACAATCATCACTAGGGAAACCTTAACTACTTTTTAAAGAGCAAAAGAAAACACATTCATCCTTTTTAACATGGAAAACTAAATGGCCTCTTTTTCCTTGGCTGCATGTGCATGGCCGTGGAGCAGGCTGGCACGGAATGAACTCCGCGGGCAAACGCTCCCCCCTCTCATTTAGTTATTAAAGAGGAGGGCTCTGTGGTGCAAAGGCTGCCCTTCTCAGCTCTTGCTGCCTTCTTTTATTAAACCAGAAAGGCTCTGGCCACCCGACCCTCCTACTTGTGAGTGAAACGTCTTGGAGCCTGCAGGGGGGCCCCTGGCACCACAGCACCACAGCTTCATGTCACTTCTTGGAAGAGCTGGAAGTGAAGCCCCCAGGAGCAGGGCTTTCTCCAACAGGAAGGGAAAGCCAGGTTGTCATTTATGCAAGTCCCTGGGCTGCAGCAACTCCAGTGAAGCCTGGGGAAGCAGTGGGCATTGGTGACACTACTGTCTCCTCATAGTTTTCCTTCACCTCTTCTGATCCTAGGATATTTCATGATTTTCCTGAGAGAAAGGAACTGAAGTTCTTTTCACAATTGGGAAAATCATTAATTTAATGCTGCTCCCACTCTTTTCCATCTCCTGCCTCAGCTGTGTAATCTTGCCTCTAACCATGCATGCTCTAGTTAATAAAAAGCACTGAAATACAGGTCCAGCTCCTGCTATTTCCAGGAACATTTGGTCCCATAGAACCATAGGAAAGCATAATTTCAGCAAATTAAATCAGTTACTGCCTATCTCTCTGGCTGAATGCGTGGAAAGGGAAGAGCACCCTGCTGGCTCCATGCATGGGGAATAACACCAGTCAAATTCCACCAGTGTCCATGCTGGGAAAGGGAGGCAACAGGCGGTCCGAGAAAGACACGTCTCCTTTGAGCAGACATTAAAGGAATAAATATGCAATAGGGAAAATGTACAGCAAGCACTGAGCTCATCAGTCACTTTTTGTTTAATCTAATGAAACACCATATATCCTCTGACCTTCTGCGCTGGCACTAAATTCTCCTGTGTTGTTCTTTCCATACGAAGCTCTATTGACAGATGGGGAAAGCCTGGGGTTTGTTTTAAGCTTCAGATAAGTAAAGTTAAACATACAGCAGATAAAATTGTTTTCCCTGCACTCCCTCCCACTGACCAATTGTGGGTGCTCACTGGGAGGGATTAACTCCTCTGGCCTGTATCCCACCCCTGGCTTGGGGAATGGCTCTCTGCAGCGAGCAAAAGCTGTAAGAGGGCAGAGGCAGAAGCAGAGTGCTGCAGAAACCCTGGAAAGTTCATTTTTAGAGTTGCTTCTGCAGTTGCTGAGCTTCGTTTCCATGTGGCAGACTGTTAGGGAAAACGGTGCTGCTCCTTGCTAAATGTATTTCCAGAGTCACTAAATAATTTACTTAACAGCTAATCAGTTGGCATTTGCTGATGCTGAACCAGGTTTTAAATAAAAAGTGTCGAATTGCATCAGGCACTTCATGCATATTCCCTACATACACAGGCTCCATGCTCTTGCTGCCTGTGCAAGAGGGCAGTCAGTCAACACTGAGTTTTCTGGGAGGCAAAGCAACCACAGAGCTGGATTTGGGGGAGAGCTGGGTGCCAGGGTGCCACATCAGGTGCAGGCTTTGATCATGCAAAAGACTTGGAAATGTGCTCACCTTTCAAAATGACCACCTGCGGACTCACCTCCTGGCAGGCAAATGAGAAGAGCACAAATCTGCCCTTCACCAGCATCACCTGGTAATGCCACCTGCAGAACTATTTCTCCCAGTATGGTGAAAAATCCTTTGGTCTGAATCTGGGGAGTTACCACAGGTAACACCTCCATGCACGTACAGCTGTGCCTGTGCTCCTGGATCTGTGAGCAAATCACTGCTTGAAATGTAAACCAAAAGTCACAGACGAGCCCAGAGGCGATGACCTTACGGTTCCCAACAGGCCATGTTAAAGAAGATTTCTTTACTGTAAATAGCCTTAATGCTCCCTTTGTCTATTAATAGCACCAGCCAGGGCAGGAGGCAGCAGAGGGGCTGTTTCCTGCATGTGGTTGTGGAGTCAGACTGGGAGTGGTGTGAACCTCGTGGCTCTGGTTTTGTGTGGCCAGCTGCAGAGCTTGACTCGAGGGTTGGCATCCCAAACCATGGGATCTCAAACCATGGGATCCCAAACCATGGCCTTTGAGATCTCTGAGTGCACATCAGTGCCTGAATAAACAGAGACCTTTTGCCATCCCCAGAGGCTGTGAAGGACCCTGGAGATTGTTAAAAGCCACCTGCCATCTCTCTTGGGGCTCAAGGGAAAGTACGAAGGCTGACTTTTTGGAGCAACTCTCTACCTAGGGAGAATTTTGCTATCTTCAGGCAAAGGGAGTGGCAGGATCCCTGGGGGCATTCACCAGTGTTGCTCCTCCGTGGTCCAGCCTCCGCCTCCCCTCTGCAGCCTGTCCCAGAGATCAGAGGGAGTCATGCAGCTGCTGGTTTAGTAGGGGAGCTGCCCCTTGCAAAAGTCAGCCTTTTGAGCACTCCCACAACAGAGCAACATCCTTTTGATGAAGCAAACTTTCCCTTATTACATTCAAGGGGGCTCAGGTGTAAAACAAAAATCCAATGGCTCCTTAAGGAATTAGAGAGACCACAGTCCCTCCTCTCCCCTGTAAGTGTCCAGTGGTTGCCCCCGTGAAGGTGGGGGAAAGGGGCTGTGTGAATCAGGACTGTGGGTCACCCCTGCAGCAGTGACAACTGACCTTGCAGTCGATTTCCAGCAAGCTGGGAGTGGCTTGAAATGGATGAAGCTGCCTCAAACTTCGCCATAAAAAAAGTCATTATACATGTCCTTAAAACTTGGGTTGGAAATACCTGGCTAAAGGTGTGCCTGAAACCAGGTGAGGCCTGGATGGAAATGTTCCCTCTGGCGTAAAGTGGGTGAGGATGTGCTACCTGTTCCTTGGGTGGCTGTGCTGAGTGACTGGCTCTCTGTCTCGTTCAGGTCAGCAGAAGGGTTGTTGTTGTTGTGTTTTGTGTCTCCAGGGGACTCAGGGTCACTACGCTGTACTGGGAGCAGTGCTGGAATGGAGCGCATCACTCCTGGGAAAGCCCTGGCAGGGGGAAGCCAGCGTGGTTTGCCCTGCTTCAGAGACTGCTTCCCTTTGTTCTGCCTGAACTTTGAAGTACCTCAAGGTTTTAACTATAAAGTTCTAACCACTAAAAAACAAAATCTTGGCTTGGGAAGGCACATTGCCTTGGCATGTTTCCTGGGACCGAGTGACTTACGATGCTGTGCTGCAAGTGAGGGAAGGACTCCTTCTTTTAGAGGAGGTGGGTCACACTCATTTAGAGTCCAAACTCCCCCGGAGATTTTTTCTTCCCCCTTTTTTTCATGACATCAGCCAGGACTTGATGTTACTATTTTAAAAACAAAAGGAGGGGACACCCCCCCGCTTCCCCTTTGCTCTCTGCCAAAAGGAGAACAAAGAACAGCTAAAACACACAAGTTCTGGCACTCTGTGTGGAAATAAAAACATTCATCCTCATGTCAGGTAGGGAACTGCCCGACCCCCCTGCCAAAGCAAGCAAGCCGGGCGGCAGAGTGAGCCCACGGCGCGGAGGAGCCCGGGCGAAGGGGATGCCCGGTGTCACCCCGCGCCCAGGCAGCTCCTGCCAAACTCCTGCGCTGCTGTACCAATGCCAGGCTGTGCCGGGACGCTCCCGGCCACGGGCAGCCTTCCAGGGAAGGGCTACCCTGCTCCTCCCAGGCTGCGAGGTGGAGAAGGACCTTTATTCTTCCCCTCTCCCAGCCCTCTCCTGCCCACCGCTCGGGCAGCCCCCTGCATGTCCCCACTCCCCAGGAGGCTGGTGCACGGCGCAGGGATAACCCGGTGTAATTTCCACCCTTTAGACACTACCATCTTTGTCTGGCTTCTTGCTCGCCATTTAAACATGTCAGCAGTTCCCAGCACGGATTCCTGTGCCGTGAGTTCACCCCCAGCAAGCATCCAAACTGCAAGTCGGGGCTGCTGGCTCTTCCCTGCCTGTCTGTGAAGCATTACTGGAACAGGGGCCAGTTCTCCAAACACGAGGAAGAGATTACTTGGGCTTTCTGGAAGGCTCCCTCCCATGCCTTCGGAGCGGAGCAAATGAGGATAATTTATCTGCTGGCTTCCAGCTGAACCCAGAAGCTTGGAGCAGCCAAGGACTCCACTGTTTGTCCCAGCTCCTGCAAGAAGGCATTTTTCCATTGTTGCTGTTGTATATCGTTCACATAATTTGTTTGTGCCGTCACCTTCTGGGGCCAAGATAAGAGGTCATCCCCTGCCTTTTACTGGCGGTGTGTTCCCTAGAACAATCCAGGGAAAAACTCGCAGGAAGGAGCCATTGAAGGAGGCATTCATACATCCAGCGCAGCCTTCGTTACAGTCATGTAAATAGTTTTGAGCAATCTATCTGGTCAGAAACACAGCATGTCAGAAGGGGATTGTTCTCTGAGCTGTAGTTACGGATGGCACACGTGGGTTGCCAGCTTAATGGACACAGCAGCTGCCTTTCAGGGGGAACAAAAGGCAGGCAGGGAGCCCCTGTGTGCCTGTGCTCTTGTTCCCCTCAGGACCTGGAGTTCGGTTTTGTGGCGGGATGGCAGTCCTGGGTTCCCTTCCCGCTCCATCTGCTGTGATCTAACGCATGCTCAGGGATGGGTTAATGTCCCTGCTGCTCCCGCAGAGGGATGCAGGGAGCGGGGACAAGGCAGCGCGGATGGCTGGCTGCTCTGCAGCAGGAGCAGCCAACTGGAACAACACTGTAATGCCATCCACTTTAGTGAAGTTACTCGTGATTTTTGAATGCGGAGTTGAGGCCCAGTGGCTCCAGCTTGGCACAGCACAATGGGAAAAGAGCAGATTTTCTGTTTGCTTCCATCCTGCGCTGGCTCTGGTGCCTCTTTCCCTGTCCAAAACAGCTGCATGCTGCCTGAAGTGACTTTACAGACAGTAAGAGCTTAAAACACTGCATTCACCGTCATGATTTTTTTCCCCCTTAGAGCAAGTCATGGAGGAAGATCAAGAATATGGTGCACTGGTCCCCGTTTGTGATGTCTTTCAAGAAGAAGTACCCTTGGATCCAGCTAGCGGGACACGCAGGTACGGAGCATGGGGAGGGACAGAGTGCTGGAAAGGCCCTTCGTTATCCCAGATTAATGGGCTTTGTTGGCCTGAATTGCTTTAGTCTGCTGCATGAGTGTCACAGCTTGCAGCTCCCAGTCTCTAGCCCAGGAGAGTGACTTACCTAAATGCCTGGGAGGGTGGTGTGAAGGTGCTCTGGGCTGTCAGTCTCCCAGGGCCTACAGGTATTGTTGCTGCTTTTTCCTCAGGCAGCAGAAAGCTGGGTGCTTTGGGTGAGAGCCAGGCCCACCTCCTGACCCACTGCAGAGCAGGTGATGCTGCCCAGCACAACGGTGCCTCACAGATGAGCACAGAGACAAAGGCGTGATCCTACCATGCAGTGCACAGAGGATGTGAAACAAATGTGTTGGGTGCTGCAGGACGGGTCTCTGCCCTCTTTGGGGTGACAGTGCTGGTCATAAACCTCTGGCAACCTGAGCTTTGCAGTCCCTGCCTGTGGGGACTCTTTTGGGTGCAGGTGTAAATGGAGGTGCTTCCAAGGTGTTGGGCTGCCCTTCCTGTTTTAGAAGGCACAGCATCATCCCCCTGCCATCCAAAGCAAGTGTGTAGTGATTTGGCACAGCCTGGTTTTAGGTAGTGGGAGGCCACAAAGATGGCTCCTGTGAGGAAGCTGCTGGAAGCTTCCCACCACGTCCAGCAGAGCCAATGGCTGATGGCTCTGAAGATGGACAGGCTGCTGGCCAAAACTGGGCCAATGAGAGAGGTTGGTAACGCCTCTGTGATGACATATTTAAGAAGAAAATCAAAACAAAGTCAAAAGATTTTGGATAGTGAGAGAAGAGGAGGAGGTGAGAACATGTGGGGGAAAACAACATGGCGACACCAAGGTCAGTGGAGAAGGAGGGGGAGGAGGTGCCAGAGCCGAGGTTCCTCTGCAGGCCGTGGGAGGACCATGGTGAAGCAGCTGTGCCCCTGCAGCCCATGGGTCCATGTGGGATGCAGAGATCCATCCTCCCCATGGGGAAGGTGCCCGTGCTGGGGCAGGTGGATGCCTGGAGGAGGCTGTGTTCCAGTGGGAGACCCGGTGGAGAGAGAGGGCCCTGCTTCCAGGCTGGAGCAGCCTGTCCTTGGAGGACTGCACTCTGTGGAAGAGAGAGCCACGGCGCAGCAGTTTTGGGAGGACTGTGTGCCCGTGGGAGGGGCTCACGCTGCAGCAGGTGCGGTGTGGCTGCTGCTCGTGAGAGCGGACCCACGCCGGGGAAGTTCATGGAGAACTGTCTCCCCTGGGAGGGACCCCACAGCCTCACAGGGGAAGGACTCCTCTCCCAGAGCAGCGGAAGGAAATCTTGGTGATGAACTGGCCAAACCCCCATGCCCTGTCTCCCTGCGCTGTTGAGGGGAAGGAGGGAGGGGCTGGGGGGGGAAGGTGTTCTAAGGGCTTATTTCACTTCTCATTATCCTCCTCTGATTCTGTTAGTAATAAATTCACTTTGCAACTTAAGTTGAGCCTGTTTCACCCTTGAAGTGTCTCTCCCAGCCCTTATCTCACTCATGAAGCCTTTGTTAATTTTTTTCCTTTTCCCTCCTCTGCCCAGCTGTGGCAGGGGAGGGTGAGAGAGCGGCTCTTGTGGGTGCCTGGTGTTGGGCCAGTGTCAAACCACGACAAAGTGCCACGTTGTCCCTTGTCACCCTCAGGTAGTTTCAAGGCGGCGGCCAATGGCAGGATACTGAAGAAGCACTGTGAGTCGGAGCAGCGCTGCCTCGACCGCCTCATGAACGATGTCCTGAAGCCCTATGTCCCTGCCTACCACGGAGATGTGGTCAAGGATGGGGAGCGATACAACCAGATGGAAGATCTGCTGGCTGAGTTTGACTCCCCCTGTGTTATGGACTGCAAAATGGGGGTCAGGTGAGTGGTTTTGGGGATGTTTTCTGAGTTTTAAGATGGGATACTCAAAAATAAATGCATCTCCTAGGTAAAACTGCCTGAAACACACAATTAAGAACACCAGGCTCATCTGTCTTCATGAAAAGCTCAGCCAACAGCAGGAGAGAGCCATGGGGAAGCCTGGGTATGGAAAGGATACACCAGGCTCCTTCCTTCACTGCTTGTTGACTGTCCTGCGTGCTGGGAAAGGTTTGGTGTGGCAGAGGGGACAGCACTGTGCTTGGGTTTGGGTATACCAGAATGGCACAGTAGCTGTTAGGAGGTCCTCTCTGCCATATGAGGACACAGCCAAGGGATGGGGTGTAGGAGATCCTGCCCAGGGTGCCAGCGGGGTGAAATAAAGACGCTTGAAAGGCACAATTTCAGTGAGCGAGAAATTTTCCCTCTGCTCAGCCTTTTCTCCTATGCGCACTGGAGGGATGAAGTGCATGTGCTAAGTAGTTCAGTGCCTTTCATGCAAAGCTCTTGAAACACTTCCTAACAGATGAGCAACATTACCCGTGTCCTCCCTGAGAACCATCTCCAGATCCGCCAGGATCCCAGGCTACAGCCACTTGGCCAGCAGCAGTTTTTCAGTGAGCCGTGCCACAGCTGACAAGGATGTCCCAGAGCAGATGTGAGCAGGGCTGCTGACCCCAGGTGGCTGCCAGTTTTGGAGCAGCCTCAGGCCACTCCTCTGCCCTGGGTGTGCTGCAGGCTGGTGGCAGGAAGGGTTGAGACCCCCCTCGCTGGCAAAGGCGCAGCCCAGACATGGTGGAGACGCTTGCGCTGCTGGAAAAGCTGATGGTTCCTGTGGGAGGGAGGAATCTTTTTTTCCCCTCCCGAATCCCGATGTGAAACTCGAACTGGCGTGCCGGGCTGTCGGCAGGGAAGAGGCGGGGAATACTTTCCACCGGAGGGGTGGAGGGAAGGGCAGAGGGCCCGGCACAGCCATGTGGTCCCGGCTGGCACACACAGGCTGCTGTGGGAAGGAAACAGGAGCCGCTCTGGACCCAGACAGCAGCCACCAGAAGGGCTGCTGGACAGGCTGCCCAGGTGCTCCTGTGGCTGTCTCTGGGAGGAAGAAAGCCTCCCATGCACAGATCACATGTCAGGTGATTTATGCACCTGGGGTTTTGGAGCTCAGGCAAGGGGGCAAATGTGCTGGGCATCGTCATCCTGAAGTAAGATGGTGCTGTGGGAGGAGCTGGAGAGAGAGGAGGAATGGAGTTAATGCTGTGGAATGGGGCATCCCCGTGGCCGAGCAAATAATCTGAACCTCAGGGCTATTAAACCTGTCCTCTGAGCCAGCAGCTTGCTGCCAGGCAGATACAGGTTTGGTTTTTCATGCCAACCTGGCTTTGGGATGTGGCAGCCTATTGCACTCACTCCTAAACAAAACTTTGTCTTTCTTAAGCCTTGGTGATGGCACAAGCCTGAGGTGATGGGGGGCCAAGCCACAGACATAGATGATCTGTCATTCTCATCAGAAGGAATTCTAGCCCTCTGAGCAGTGTGAGCAGCACTTCTAGCATGCTGCTGCTTTATTCTGCTGTTCTGTTCCCTCTGCCCCAAGATCATGGGTTTGGAGATCTCAGCTAAAGACTTTCATTGCTTTTACCTGCAGTATTTTTCAAAGGGGCTGATGGCCTGGGGATGTCTGCCCTAAGCAAAGGCACCAGTTTGCCTCGCTAAGCCTGTGGGACACAGGAACACTGTCCCACAGAGTCTGTGCAACACCCTCCCAGTGTGTTCTGCTTGGTTCTAGAGGTGAACCACGCACTCATTGCTGGGATTTTGGCATGAGGGACGTGGGCAGAGCGCACTGCCCCTCTGCAGAGCTGGGCATGGCTAGTGGGAAGTGTAGAACAGATAGGATCATTCCTGTGTTGTTTGGCTGGGACATCTCACCCAGCTTAGTGGGTTGTTTAAGGAGACCCATGGCACTTTCCAGGCTGAGCCAGGGTTGATTTGGGAGGTGCAAGAGGAATTCTGTGGTGGTTTATTATTGCTACAGGAAGTATTACTTTGTGGATGATGCTTTTGTGCATGCCAGAGTGCAGAACTTATCCAGCACTGTGCACTTGCACAGAGGGGTGCTCCTCGGAAGGATGGATAAAAGCACGGTCTTTGCATGTTCCCCCGCACCCTCCATCTTCCTTCCCCCATTCCCCCATCCTGGCTGAACCCTGTGGTCCTGGGGTGGTGGTAAGCATCTGGCCAAGGTTGCATCCCTTCCTCTGCTTCATCTTGTAGAGAAGGCTTTTGCTAGATAGTCCACTTGAAGCAGACCTATACTGGGCAAAATCATCACCATCAGTAGAACAGCCCTGTGTGAAAACACCCCATTTAGCAGCTAGTGAAGCAGAGCCCCCGTGGTGCACAGAGTGAGGGGATGGAGAAGCACAGGAGAGGCACAGGAGCAGCTTTGGCTGACCCTCAGAGGGAGCAGCAGCTAATGCTGAAGGATGGGACACAGTAACCTCCCTCTTGCCTTCAATTCAGCTGGGTCCCAGAGCCTGTGCACAGTTTCCTGGGCACATCTTGAAAGCCATGTTCAGCTTGTGAGAGCTCAGGTTTCCTGAACATTGGGGTACGGGCCCCTCAGGACAAGGAGTGGCAGCAGGAGGCCGCCAGTGTGGCAGCAGCAAGGCCACGAGCACCTGTGAGAAATAACTTCCCTTGTTACTGCCAAACTGGTTGTGGTTCCTTGATGAACTGAAAAGATACCGGGTGTTGATGATGGAGTGATAATTAAATCAGGATCAATTCACCCCCAGTGAGGCTTCCTCCCTTCTTTCCTATGCTGCACTACTCCTCAGGGATCAGCTACCCTGGATCAGCCTGATTTCTGGGGCAAGGGCTGTCTGTGGGTATATGGCACCTCGTGTGGTGGCCCTGCTCATACATCCCCTCACTCCCTGCAGAACGTACTTGGAGGAGGAGCTGATAAAGGCCCGGAAGAAGCCGAGCCTGAGGAAGGACATGTACCAGAAGATGATTGAGGTGGACCCCGATGCCCCCACCGAGGAGGAGAACGTGCTGCGGGCGGTGACCAAGCCCCGCTACATGCAGTGGAGGGAGACCATCAGCTCCACGGCCACGCTGGGCTTCAGGATCGAGGGGATAAAGGTGAGTGTGGCCAGCTGTGCAGAGCAGGGGATCAGCTGCTGGGAGTGCTCGCTAGCCAAACTCACAGAGGTGCAGATGCAGCAGGCTGGTGGTGAGACCGGGTCACATCTGGGCATCCCCAGTCCCCGCAGCCCAACCAGCACCCAGGCACCTCACCCGGGGCACTGCTGCTCTTCTGAGAGCACAGCTGAGCTTGGGGCATCCATGCAAACGGACAGTTTTAGACCTAATCTCATTACATCAGCTGCTTGGTTGGTCTCCCTCACTGCAAAATACAAAGTGCCATCCTCCAACTTGAAGACTCAGATGAGTTGTTTGCTTTCAATACTGCTCTGCCACTGGGCTGAGCCATTAATCCAAATCCCAGTTTGAACGTGTGCCGATCTGCGGTTGGAGCCGTGAGCTTAGCCACAGCCAGTAAGGAGGCTGTGTTTACTTGCCTGTCCAGGAAAATTCAGTAGCTGAGCCCTGTGAAATGGGACAAACACAGAGCTGCACTTTCTGTCAGCACCTGCATGCACATGCTGACTGCTCTTGCTCAGAGCGGCGCTCACGTTTCTGGAGGCACCAGCTGGGATGCGTTTGTGTCCCCAGTGGATGAGCCAGCCCAGGAGATTTTCTCCAAGCAGGCTTTGCTGCGAGAAAGGTGTCTGGGGTAGCACTTGAACAGAGTTTGGTCTGTAACCACAGAGTATCAGTGGTACTGCTTGCATGAACATTAGAAATGGCCTCTGCCTTTTCATAGCCAGCCAGTGTGAATTAAAGGTAATATCAGACTTGAGCCAAGGGTTTCATCGCATGCCTGGGCATGGTGTTGGCTTGGCAGCCACGGGGAGCTCTGTCAAGTTGTGTTTGCAGTAATTCAGGCTTGGGGTGCTGCTGAGGGCCCAGGCAGTAGCTCAGGGCAGCCACTTGCTCTTAGTGGAAACGATGGCTCAATTTCTACATGTGTCTTGGTTGGAGGAGTTTCTTTCTCTTGATCACAGATTGTTTTTCTCCTCTCTGAGTTGGGCAGGATTCTCCCAGAGTGCCCATCTGGGTCGCTGTGGCATTAACCTCCTGCACCTCTCCTGTCTGGAGACTGTGGTGTCAAAATGATAGAATTAAAACAAATGAAGCTGTTCCCTGATAAAGCCCTCACACCAGATTTTGTAGACTTCCCTGGTAGTGTTCCCCTTCACCTCACCAGCAAACAAATGCAGGTGTTAGACCATGGATTTAAAAGGAGGTCAGCAGGAAGGGGTCACTCAGAGCTGCAACTCCTTACCACCCACAGAAGGGAGTTGTCTCTTCCTCTGTGCACGTTGCACCTTCTTCATTCAGCTGTTTCGTGGCCAGCGGAGTACAGTGCCGTTATCTCTAACTCAACCCCTCTCAGAAACCCCAGGAGCAGCTCTTGGGCTGAGCCCCTTCAAGAGTTTCCTGGCAAGCAATGCGAGGCACCCCTGCCCATCCCATGCCTCTGCCTGAGACAGTGCCAGTCATGCTCCCCCCAGCAGCTTTCTGCACTGGGTCAGGGCACTTGCCTGCTTGTGCAGCTCTTCCCTGATCTCCCCAGGTCTCCCAAAGATCCTTTCCTGCTGTGGATGCCCATAAGCACACTGTGAGCTGCTCCAGCTTGGGACAGCCCCACGCCTAGTTCCCATTGCTGCTGTTTTGCTGGTGCTTGTTATAAAACTGAGGCTGAATAAAAAAGGGGTGTACCAGTTGGGACCAAAGCTCCCATGCACTGCTTCTTCTCCCTGCTTTCTTGGTGTAATCAGAAATATCTATCTGTTTATAGTCCAACATGATATATCCTTGGCCTCCAGTGGTGCTTCTCAGCCTGGGCATGTTTAGGGGGCAGGTCCTTTGTGAAGCATTTGAAATTAAAAAATGTAAAAAAAACCCCCAAATCATATTCCTAGGGAGGCCAAAAAACACTGTGGAGGGAAATAAAAGCCATAAAGGAGTTAGGAGATTTGCACCTCTGTTTAGCCAAACATAAACGAGTTGCTGCCTGATCTGAGCAGTGGATTTTTTTTTCAAAGAGGTGAAACAGCCCTTTAATTGAAAAATGTTGAGAAGTGCTGGCCTCCAGCAGTATTCCTGCTGCTGCTGCTAGGGGACTGACTAATTTGATCAAGGCTCTAATTACTGTAATTCTCCTTAAATCCCTCAGCTTCTGGGTTATTTTCCCCTAAGCTAAAGCATTAGCAGTTCATGCTGTTTCGTGGCTGGCTTTTTTTTTCCAGCAGGGCTAGTCATGCTGTGCTGTATCCCTGTTGTTCTCCCTATTTTCTGGGATTGAGTTTCTGTGTTAGGGAAAGTGCCTTCGGTGCCATGGCTGTCTTCCCATGTTTTATTTCTTGCTGTGGATGCTTCCCTGTGAGGAGCAGCGGTGAATCTGCCCTGCCCCTCGCTCACGGCTGGAGGCTGCTAGAGGAGAGTACTGAGAAGTGCAAGGGAAGGACAGGATTTGACCCTGGGCATGTGGGAAGCGTCATAGGAAGGAGAGGAGCAGTGGTGGCATTTTGGATTGCATGGGGCAGGTAAGGCAAAGCTCAGGGTTGGGCATGAGGATAGAGTCCCTTTCCTGGCTGAGCTCTCTCTTTCCCAGGTGGCCTTGAGGGTCCGGTTCTTCCTCTTTAAAATGGAAATTTTCCGCTGCAAAAGGAGATAATGACATTCATCTAACTTTCTGGAATAGCTTGAACCTGTTGGAAACAGTAGCTATTAATAAAATTTCCATGCTGAAAGTAACACAAGGGATCCCTGGTGGCCCAGTTGAAACTTGCTGGGGCTCGTTGTAAGAAGCGACACTCCTGAGCTGCTGCTCTGGTCTGAGTGTCACCATTGCCTGCAGCAAGGCCACGGTGGGATGGCATTCCCCAGGGCTGCAATGTTTGCAGGGTCCCCAAACCAGCCTGGAAAGCCTCCACCTAACCTTGCCAAGCCCCATCCAAGGCCAGACGCAGTGCTGGAGGCGGATCTGGCTGACCCCAGCCCTGCCCCGGTGACGCCAGCGCGAGTTGGAATCGCTGGTGGGGCGGAGGTTGGGATAGTCCTTATCAGCCCCCCTCACATTTCTTCTGCGTGGAAGGCAGCCCCCTCGGGGCTCGGACACCTGTGAATGTCATGGCAGTTGTCAGCCTCGGGGCAGCAACCTCTGGCTGGGCAAGGAAACTGCAGGAGGTGGGTAATGCTGGGAGCAGCACTACGGATAGGCTGCTTGGCTTTCCTGAAGCTGAGACTGCCTTATCTGAAAGGCCATCTGTGATTTTCATTTATTTTTAGGAGCACTTAGAAGTCCATCTCCTTTCTTGGATGCTTTGTGGAAAGTTGTGCTCTTTACACGTGAAATTAGTGCTGTAGCCCTTCTCCAGATGGATATCGATCATCCCCCTGGGAGAGGGTGGGCTGATTTCTGAGCTGCCACGTCAGGGCTCACATGAGGGAGGTAGAGCAGCAAAGAGCCCTTCCCCTGTACATCAGACAGGTGCCACCAGAGCATCCTCAGCAAGGTCACAGCTGAAAGCAGAGATCCCAGCTCTGTGTGGTTCATCAGCAGCACGGGGCCTCCAGTGAAAAGGTTGTCCCTGACCCCTGCCAATACACACTCTGCCAGCCCTGAGCATTGCTTTTACACCCTGTGGCACCACAATGGTCAGGCTGAGTCCGGGGTGATTTGAAGCTGGGTGCAGTGGTTGAAATCTCTACAAACAAAGTTTTTCCTGGAGTTTTTCTTTTGTACATTGCTTTTGTTAACACCTTTGTTAATGCTTACACAAAACACAAGCTGGAAGCTGAAGTGTGCTGTGTGATTCAACCCAAACTGCACTTCAGGTGTTGGTTTGGTGGTGGGCTCGCCTTGGGCACTCGATCCTCCCCCAAGTTGGACTGGCCACCATGGCCACAGCAAGCCCCCTGTCCAGGGGGATGCTCTTTGCCCTGTGCTGGGGTACTTCCCTGGATGGGTCTCAAACCCCCAGGGCAGGTGATTTCATTGTGCCTTCTTCCTCCCCCAGCCTCTGCTCTGCTCCTTCATCCTTCATCTTCCCCAGCCCACAGGATGTCTTTTGGCCCCTGTCCCTTTGCTCTATTGTGTGCAAACAAGCTGTCTGGAGCAGTGGGATAGAACCCTGCAATGGAGCTTGAGCACAAGCAAGTGTGGTTTAAAATAGCCCCTGTATCCAGGAAGTGAGATCTGCCTGCCTGTCCCACAGCCCCTCTGGACAATGAAACGAGTTGATGTAAAAATCAGAGCCCCAGAAGGACCAGGAAAATGGGGAGAGCCCTACAAAGCTGCCCAGAGGTTCGGACAGGAGCCTCTGGGCCAGGGCTGAGTGCTGTCCCTGCAGTGGAGAAGCCATGCCGTCCCCATGGCAGGCCAAGGATGGATGTGCCTCTGGGGAATAGGCAGAGGAGAGCACAAGGCTGCTCGCTGCATCTCAGTGCCAGGCTGCTGCCTTGGGGGGGTCTGTGATCCATGGACTAGCAAAGGACCAGTGAGTCCAGACAGCCATGGGGCTTGCTCCTTCCTGCAATGGTCCATGGAGGATTTCTCATGGAGGGGTTTTGTGCCTGCTCCCAAGATGTTGTTTCCATCCACACTCAGTTTTGCCCCATTGTGATCACGCTCTGCTGTCCTCCCCAGGGAGAGCCAGTCCAGGGCTGGTGTCAGTGCCATGCTCAGCCACAGCAGCCGTGGGAAGCCATTTGGGCACAGAAACAGGTGGTCTCCAGCCTCTGTTAGCAGCAAGCACCAGGTCTGTGAGGAGAGTTTGTCCACGTTGCCAGTGACCTTGGCAAGTGTTTGGTGATGGAGAGTTCCATTTGCACTAGAGCTCAATGCATTGGGGCTGTGGGATAACTTGGAATGTGCAAGCAGAGAGCTGCTGCCTCTGCTCACCCCTGTCTGCTCCACAGACAGATCCTTCAGCTGCCAAAAACGCTGGTCACATCCTACTCGGTGATGTGTGTGGCTGCAGAAACACTCCTGCCCCAACTCCCTTCCTCCCCATCCCACTCACCACTCTCCCTTCTTTTCAAGAAAGAGGACGGCACTGTGAACCGAGACTTCAAGAAGACACGGACAAAGGAACAAGTCATGGAGGCCTTCAGCGAGTTCACCAGAGGAAACAGGAACGTTTTGGTGAGTGGGGGATGTTGGGGGGACTGCCTGGAGAGGGCATTTCCTGTGGAGCCTGGTCTCAGCTCATCAGGTCCCTGCCCTGCAGGGCTGAAGCCTGAGCAATCTCTCCTAAAAAAGCATGAGGAATGTTGCAGAGAAACGCCATCCTGGTGCAGGGTGAGGGCAAAGCAGTGGAGAGCTGGGAGGGGACTTGGCTGCAGCAGCACTGCTTGACCCGAGTCTGAGTCTGCTGAGGATCTCTGGGATTGGCTCCCAAAACCCATTGAGGAACCACAGCTGTGCTCTGTCCCTCATCCCTGGGCTGGTGGTCGCCCCCTCTGTACCCCAGTATGAGTGGTGGGGGCTCCCAGCCTGGCAGGGCGGGCTGCCTGTGCCCGGTCTCGCAGAAGGGTGGCCCTGTGCCAGGCACTCTTCACATGGGCAAGCCACAGCCGGCACTTTCCAAGCTTCCCTAAGTTTCCAGGAGAATAAGAGATCTGGCTGTAAACAATTTACACCAACTGTGTCAAATAACCTGTTTGACAAAGCGCTCCCATTTTCAGCTGTACTCTATAAAAGTCTCCAAATGCAAGGCTCCAGCTGGAGTGGCCCTTGGCACTGCCTCCTTCAAACTGGCATGCTTGCTTTCATGAGAGCTACCCAGGGATTACTCCTGGGTCTGAAGATTAAGTTGCCTGGCTGCCTTTTATCCCCAAAGAGCTTGGAGCACACATCATGCCGTGGCTCTGGATGGGGCTCCTTGGCCATTTTAATACAGTGACCCCCACCTCTCCCCTTGCAGGTGTGTTACAGTGCCCAGATACCTGCTGTGTGTGTACTCCTGTGCTTAATTCTTCTATCTAAACCCCAAAATCAGTGGAGCTCCCTGAGAATGTTTAGTGCCTTCCAGCAGTTTGCAGGGATGCTCAAACAGGCTGGTGGGTCTTGACCTGTGTGCTGGCCACTGTGAAAGCCCTTCTGCCTTCAGGACCAGCTTTGCAGAAGTGCTGATAACAGAGCTGCAGAAGTGTCTCGTGATGTGTGACTGACTGAGTGCTAAAATGACAGATGAAGTGAAGAGTTGATCTATTGAGAGAGTGCAGGGGAGAGGAAAAAGTAGCAGCTGCTGAATTAGGTGTTCCCACCATGGATGCAGCAGGAACACTCTGCAGAAAGAACCAGTTCAGCAAAAGCAAATGTTTTCACTAAGTTTTGAAAGCCACAGGAGCTCACAGGGTGCTATAGCAGCCAAAAGGATGACTAGATCATAAAAAAGAGGGGACACTCTCCAAAGGGAAAGGTCTGTGGGAGGGTGCTGGCTCAGGGTGTCTGAGGAACACCCTCAGCATCTCTCCATGTGAACACGGTATCGTGGAGAGGATGCTGGGAGCAGGGGTGACTTTCCTGTCTGCCCCAATGCTGTGGTTATTACATAGGTTTCCTGCAACACTGATGGCTTGGATTTGGGTTTTTTTTGTAATTCCAGAACAGTTACCTTAACCGGTTGAAGGGTATCCGCGCTACCCTGGAGACATCCCCGTTCTTCAAGTGCCATGAGGTAATACGCGTGTTTAGATAGATCTGCCTGGAGAGGCAAACTGTTTTATCTCAGCTTGTCCAAGGAGAGAAGTCAAAGTCAGAGGCTGTTTTATTCTTATATCCATATTTTCATATGTGTATCTAACACTTATGTGCAAATATAGATGGTAACATACAATGTTTATGCATCTGACATGGGCTGAAATCTACTGAAAGTCAATGTTCAAACAGATTAAAAGATCTAGGAGGAACTCAGGCTGTTTATGACAGGGAAAATTCCCTAGTGTAAAAGCACAGGGGTTTTCTCAGGAGAAATGTCTGTTTGAATGCATGTCAGGTATCATTTGGCTGCCAGTTGCTCCACATGATCAAACAAGGCTTCAACACAGCCATAAATTGCAGATACCCCAAACCTGCCTTTCCTGAGCTGGTTGGGGCACCACAGTACGAACTCTTCCTTTGGAAGGACTTTCCTACAGAAGTGAGTGCCCACGATACCAACATTTTCCACAGCGAAGATTCAGTGCTGATGGGAAAACAAGGAGGGAACGCTACCTTTTTTGGCCATTTCAGGAACTGAAATGCTCCACAATTTAATGCAATAATTTTGCTATTGCATCTACTTAACAAAACATGAGAGTGCGTGTCCTTGTCACGTATTGTGTAGGAACAAAAGAGCCTCATAGGAACCTTTGACTCCCAGGGCTCAGGAGCCACAGCCCCAGGAGTCCACTGTCCCTCATCCAGAGCCACATGAGCCACCTCAGCCCCGGCACACACGGAGGGTCCTGCCAGGAGCCAGAGGCAGATGGGGCTGTGCCTCCTGGTGGCAGCGCCTGGAAGGCAGTTGGAAGGGAAATGTCAAAACTGAGGGTTTCAGGTCAGCTCAACACAGGAAACAAAATTCTCCCTGAAACCGAGTGCCAGGGTTTCATTTGAAAACACAGAAACAAAGCAGCCTTTCAAAGAGGGTTTGAAAGGAGTTTCCACTCCTTAAAAATTAAAAAGCAGCAGCTTTGACTTTCCATCCCGCTTCGAGTTGAAGCACAGCAGAAGGTCTGCCAAGCTCTGTGTCCCTCCATGGGAATTGGGCAGTCCAGGACAGGCAAATGAAGAATGGCAGCAAAAGGCTTTTCCTTAAAATTAGAATGCTCTGTCCTGGCCAAGAGAGGACTGTAAGAGGTTAGCAGGAGGAGAGCTAAAGATAAGCATTTCTCGGAAATAATACGTATCTCTGGACCTTGGATGTTTTCCCAACGCACTGGAGGAAAAAGTCTCCTGAAAAATGTAAATTCATAACATCTTTTGCAAACACTACGTGCATCCTGTTCCAAACCCTTGTCTAAAGGCAAACCTCAGGCTAAGCCCTGCTGATAGCATGGATGTGGGAGTCCCCAGTAACATTTAGCACTGCTCTTTTGGAGGGCTGACACCAAATGGATTCTCTTCCATGTACCTGCACATCATAAGGGGCACTCGTGGCTCTCAGTGCACTCCATCACCTCTGCTACAGCCCTTGCGCTCTGATCACCAAGGTCCCTATTTGTGACACAGGGGCAGGTGAGTTTGTAATTCACCAATTCGTGCATAGCAGAGAGAATTTGGAAAGCAGTTTTCATTTGGGACAGCTCTGAAACACACCCATTGGTGCTTTTCTGTAGAAGCCTCTGCTAAAATCTTCTGACTGGAGGAGCAGATTCAGCAGAAGAGCTTGATGGTGACTGGCTTGATAGTGATAAACGTTTCCTAAGCACTGGGAAGCCACAGCAGAGCTGCTGCTGGGTGTCAGCCTGGCTGGGACTGTGAGCCAGGATGGGTCAGGACGCTGAGCTGCTGAGCATCTCTGTGCTTTGTGTGTGGCGACCATAGGGCTTGTGGGGTCTCATCCCATCGCAACAGGCCTTGAGACTTCTTCTGTCAGAGCCCAAATGAACCTGTGGGCTTCCCTGGGCTTGCCCAGGCCAATGCTTGCTGCAGGATTTTCCCAAAGGCCAATCAGGATATGAACAAGCCCTTCACAGCAAATGCAGCTGAGTGAACTCAAGGAAAAGGAAATCATGAGCATGCAGCTCTGTACCTTGCATCCCCAGAGTGCTGTGAGCACCAGGAGGATATTCTAGGGGTAATCTGGGTGTAATTGGATGGTGTTTGAGGCAGGAGACAGCACGTTGCAAGTAACTTGTACTTGGAGTGTCCCCATCCCTGCCATGGGTCTGCAGGATTGGTGAGTGCAAAGAGCACAAGCTGATCACAAAGAACCAGCCTTGAAAAAATCCCCATCTGAAGGCTGAGATAATTCATCTCGTTCCTTCCTAGGGGGCCTTGGCTCAGTTTCCAGAATGACATCTTTATCTTTCATGCCCACATTTTTCTGATCCTTTCCTTCTGCCAAGACCTGGTTAATGTATGAGTAAATCAGCTTGTCCAAATGCCCCATTTTGCATGTGCAAACACAACCAGCAGCACCCAGAGCTTGCTCTTCCTCATGCAGGAAATTGCAGCAGCATCTCTTGTAAATGCAGTCTGAGATAAGGTGTCTGAAAGCCCCAAAGAGGGCTGAAAATGAGCAACAGGAGCACCACTAATTGGTCTCACCTCTCCACAGGTAATTGGGAGCTCTCTGCTCTTCATTCACGACAAGCAGGAACAAGCCAAAGTCTGGATGATTGACTTTGGGAAAACCACCCCATTGCCGGAGGGACAAGTTCTCCAGCACAACGTGCCCTGGGTGGAAGGGAACAGAGAGGATGGCTACCTCTGGGGGCTGGACAACCTCATTCAGATCCTGACAGAGTTGTCCCAGAGCGAAGACTTGCATTAGAGCCGCGCATCCAACTCTGCCACTACCCCCAACCTGCCCCCGACTGACTCTTCTGAACTGCACTACAAGACACTTTCCAGCCCTCGCCCTCCCCGTGTGAAAGCTATACTCTCCCTATTTAATGTGGTTTTGTTGTGGTTTTTTTTAGGTTGTCTTGGTTGTTTCTCCCCCCCCCTTGTAAATAGAGAGCTAACCTGCCAGAACAAAAGCTGAACTTGAAGCCTTGGCTTTGCAGAGTCAGTGGGAGCAGACGGCCGGGAGCAGCCCCTGGCCAGGAGGGGTTGCTTAGGCAAGTGCATGCTTCGCCTATCTTGCTTTTGTCTCTTGCTCAGCCTGATGTTAAGAGGGCTGGCAGAGGAAGGAGCCTCTTCCTGCACTGGGATCATCCTGAAAACACTCAGTGGCCGTGCTCAGGACCCTCTGGCAGTCAGAGAGTGTGAGCGAGGTGTGGAGATGGTGAAGGACACTGTAGTGGGAGCCCTTTAGTTGTCTCTGCCAGCACTTTTCAGCCTAGGGAGCTGGTTGTGCCAAGTCCTTCAGAGATGCTAGAAGGGCAGATTTGGGGTTTAATTTGTGTTCAAGACATCCCGTAGAAGTTGCTCGGTTATTTTTGAGTGGCGCTGGAGGCAGAGGGTTTCCCTCCTGCTGCAGAGCCATGTAGTCAGGCACAGGTATTTGCCATGGCTGGGTGCTTCCCACCCACGTCCCCCATGCTGGCTGCCCTGCTGAGTAAAACTTTGAGCTCCTCTCTAGAGCCCCAGCTCCCCTGCTAGGAACTGCTTCCAGCCTACCTTAGCTGGGGTCTCCAATCCTCCCTAGCTGGGAAAAATAGCTTATAAAGGACTACTGTGAGACCTAAAGTAGCCATCCAGGTTGATAAGTCTTTTTTGTCAGCAGCTGAACATGTGTGTAGTGCCACCAATGCCCACAGCTAGCCCAGGGCAACCCTCCTGCCTGGAGCATCTCTGTAATTTCCATCTGCATCAGCTGAAGGGTTAGAGCAGCAAGGCAGCTCCCGGGTTGGGCACCTTTGGCAAAGCAGAGTTGGGGTCAGGCATCCCCATGCCTTCCCCTTTTTCCACAGAGCTGGCTGCCTGTGGCTGCCCTGCTCCCCAGCCTGCTGGGGCTGTGTGACGGCCCCACTCCTGCAAAAACACCCAGTTCCCTATTTAGGGCGGAGGCTGTTTTTTAACTTCCTGGAACATTTGAACCAAGCGGCAGCAGGGCTGGCGCACTAAAGGTCATCCGTGGGGAGGCGGGCGGCGAGGAGAGGCTGCGGGAGGCCGGGAGCCCTCACATGGAGGAGCGTGCAGCACAGGAGGTGGGGCAGGAGCTTGGCACCCACGAATCCCTCACCTGCTCCATCCATCCCCAAACCCACTGTCCCATGTCACTCCCCAGGAGCAGGGCTCCAGAGCCCCTCTGCCATAGTTTGGTGGGTCCAGCACCCTTGATGGGGGAGACCGCCCTTGCAGCAATAAGGAGGAGTTGGCCACCAAGCCATCTGCAGCCAAGCCTCTTTCCCAAGGACTGAAGTTGCCTAAGGTTTTTCTCAGTTCATATCTCACCAGACAGGTGTCTTTTGCTCATCAGATGCCATTGCAAATGGTTGCACTGTTTTAGCTCCTCGCCAGGCTTTCTAGAATAGCCCATGTGGAAGTGCCTTATAGACTTGCCTCTGTTCCATTAGTGTCATGGAAAAGGTTGGGGTTTTTCTTTTTTTTAAGTTATATTTATTTTCATTCCATTTTAATTGCACAAAACACTAAAATTTAATGCATGGAATCCTTTTTTTTTTGTTTGTTTTTTTAAAACCATGTTTTTAGTTTTTAAGCCATGCCTTTCCCAGCTTTGGAGAAAGGGTGTGAACAGATACGCATTGCCATGTACCACTTACCGCTGTACTTTAGCTTCGAGCTGCTCTTATATATATGTACGTTATTTTTTAAGCCTGTTTGTAAACCAGATTCCTCGCTTCGTGGCTTCGGAAGAAGCAGATTGTTGCTCTCAGATGTCTTATGCCTTCCTGGAGGCTGGAACGGTTGCTGTGAGGGATTTTCCCTGCTCCCACCACACCTCTCGGTCGTTGGGTAATACAGAAAAAAAAAATCCAAACTGGTCTAGAACACCAACGCACAGTGCCTGTAAAATAGTCCTGTAACATTGCAAATAAAGGCCTATGGGAAGCATTGCCCTGGTGTGCAGTGAGTGTCTGCCCTGTGCAGCCTTGGAACAGCCTTTCATGTCCATGACTGCCGGGGAATCAGGCTCCAGCAGTGCTGCATAAAAGCAAAGAGTAAGGAAGGACCCTGCGCTGGGAACAGATCCTGACAAACAGGAACTGGCTCTGCAGGGAGCAGGGCAGGGGGAGAGCAGAACTGGGGCTGTGGGGGGCCCAGGCTCCGTGGGAGCTAGTGCTATTCAGAGAGGCCTGAATTTCTCCATCCCCCTTCTGCAGGGAAAGCCACTGAAGGCAGCTCCAGTTTTTTTGGAATGTTTTGGGCTCCCACTGAGCGGTTTCTGAGTGCCACCCTGTGATTTCTGCACTGGAGAATACCAAAGCACCCAGGAGAATCAGAGCTGCTTGGCACAGGAAAACACTCCCCCTGCTCCTCTCCCTCTCAGCTGCACTGTGGGCAGGGCCAGAGGGAGCACTTTGGACCAAAGGCCACAGAAAACCCATCAGATTGTTTCTGCGATGGAGGAGAAATTGGGTTGAAGAGCCTGAAGGCAGCTCCATTCCCTCCTGGTGGGTTGTGCAAGCACAGGACGGCAGGAGCTGTCCTGGCACAGATGTGGCTGAGGAGGGGCAGGTGGGCTGCCCCATAGGAAAGCCAGATTTAGTGCCCAGACCACCAGGAGCAGCCCGGCCTGGGGACCAGTCCTGGCTCACCACTGGTCCTCTAAAACAAACGGCAGGAGAAACCCTGCAGCATGGAATTTGAAGACTAGAAACATCTTGGTCGGAGGCAGAGCTGGCAGGATGCTGGATGTGAGGCTGCTGCCTGTGCACCAGCGGTCTCTCCTGGGCTGTGGGAAAGCAAACATGTTTCCTGTCTGGCTGCTGAGCTCACTCCGGCAGAGCTGACAGCCCTTTTCTTACTTATAGTCCAGTTTTTGGGGTCTCACTGGTATGTGACTCCTCTTCCTACCTTCAGGGGAAAACAAAAGCCTCCAAAACTTACCCAGCTGCACCCTGAAATGCAAAACCAGAGGGTGAAGAACCCTGTTCTGTGAAAACCTCTCCTGAGAGTAGAGGAAACACCATGATGTTGTGGTGGAGGTGTGTGGAAAAATTCACAATGCCAGAGGTTTATGTCCAGAAAGGAGACAGAGGAGTCCTGTAACTTTATCTGAATAAAGGGAAAAGCCATGGGGCATTTCCCCTGGGGTCTCTCAAATTGTTGGAGAATGCAGCCTCCTTTTTATCCTAATTTCCTGGCTGCAACACCCTCTTCCTTTCCCCATTGGCTGAGGTACTTGGAAGGTACAGACTTCCCAATATGCCTACTATGTGTCCCCCTCTAATGTGCACATCCGCCCCTTTTTAATATATAACAAAACAATATTCGTAATTCCATTAAGTCTTTGTTCTTCTCTAAGTTCAGGAATTTAATGTGGCCTTGGCTGAGCAGCAGTCCGTGTAAAGTGGT
This sequence comes from Edolisoma coerulescens, assembly GCA_013397115.1. Classification (NCBI taxonomy): domain Eukaryota; kingdom Metazoa; phylum Chordata; class Aves; order Passeriformes; family Campephagidae; genus Edolisoma; species Edolisoma coerulescens. The sequence continues at coordinate 1,493,915 of VWZW01000176.1, forward strand.
AACATTTTCCAGAACTGATAATTTCTCCCATTACTTCCCTATCTATAAGTCCCTGGCTAAATCTACAAGCAGATTCATGCAGTCTGTTTGTAAAAACACATTCATCTTATTCCTTTCAAGAGGAAAAGGGAGTAAGTCAGGAAAAGAAGTCCCTTGTGGCTGAGTGCTGGTCTGCTGACCCTGAGGTTTATGCAGAGGGTTGGGAAGGGGCAGGCCCCAATGGCACACACCACAGCAAGAGCCTGGCTTGGCCCCCCCCACCTGGCTTTACTGCACCCCCAAAGCAAAGCCCAGAGCTCCCTGCCACCTTATGGATCAATAAACTAAATGATTCATAAACTCAGTATAGAGAAGAGAGGCCAGGACTTAACGTTAATGCAACAAAGACCACTTTAGACCTTGCTGAGCCCTTTACCCTTAGAGAACAGAGCCTCCCAGCACCTCCAGCCGTGCCAGGGAGTGTAAGGCAGCCTGCTCAGGCTGTAGGTGGGGAGGGGGCAGCTCCTTTCCTTCATCATTATCTGATTAGGCACTACTTGCCAGAGCGAGCCTCCCGTAAATCAGGGGGTGCTGGGGGCCCGCTGGGAGCTCCAGCCTGTGAAAATGCAGGACTTGGCTGTGGTGGTTGATAGGGGTCAAACGGGGTGCTCAGGTTTGTTCACAAGCTGGTGGGGTTTTGGAAGCCCCTCAGGAGAGGTTTTACCCCTGCCATGGATGATGCAGAGCAGATGCAGAGCAGCCCCTAGCCTGAAGCTTGGAAGTTGGCAACAGCCCCTTTGGGTTTCACCCAGGGCCCCCACGTCCTCCTGCCCAGGGTGGCCGGGGGCAAGCAGGAGTGAGGGGGTTGCCAGAGTGGGAAAGCTCCTGCCTGTGTGCTGCTGCCCGGGATGCTTGAGGGGAGCTTGGGGACACCATGACCGCGGCGACAGGATGGCCAAGTAGCATCTGAGTGCGGAGAGTGCTTACCAGGCTGGCGATGCCTTTCCCCTCAGCCACTTTGTCATGGGAATGTGCCTGACACCTCCGGAGTGCTGCTGGCTTGGAGATGCTTGGCGGGGATGCTGCCGGAGCACCCTCCAGGCTTCCGTGGGGCGGGCTCGCGTTTGGTGGGGGCTGCG
>VWZW01000176.1:1495116-1547302 GCA_013397115.1 Edolisoma coerulescens
CGGTGCCGGGCGGGCTCCCGGCGCTTCCCCCGAGGGCCGGGAGAGGGCGATGTGCCCCCGGCGGGGCCGCGGGCCGGCGAGCGCTGCCCGGCGGGAAGGGGCCGCGCCCCGGCGCTGCCCGGGATGCTCTCCCCGCCCTGCTGCTCCCCGGGCAGCGCTGCCCGGGATGCTCTCCCCGCCCTCCTGCTCCCCGGACAGCGCTGCCCGGGATGCTCTCCCCGCCCTGCTGCTCCCCGGGCAGCGCTGCTCTGCGGCTTCCCCTCTCCCCACGGCACTTTTGGGGCTGGGCTTTCCCAGTACGAGCTGCGGGGGTTGTTAAAATTAATGAACACCGTTTCTAGCAGCGCCTCCGTCCCCGACCCAGCCTGAGCAGGGCAGGGAGTGAGGGATTCATGCTGCCCACATCTCCTTTCTGGGTGTAGGCTCCGGGTGGTTCTGGGGGTGAGAGGCAGGGCCAACACGTCTCTCCTCCCTGTGCCGCTCCAGGGTTGGAGCCCCCCGGCAGCCCCAGCCCCTGTCCCATGGGGGACAGCATTCCCACTCACACTCGCATTTGAGTCGGCGTTTAGTTCACTTCCCTGGCCTTGAAAAAGTACAAATTTGTTCTTTGTTATTGTGAAATGTAAAAAAAAAAAATTAGGAACTCCTGGGAAATGGGAGAAGTGGGCAGGGCCCTGTTAACTGGTTTGGTTCGTCTTTTTCCACGTAGTTTGAAGTCCATGGAAGTGGTCGCACTGCTCCTGCAGTCCCAGGGATCCCAGGCCCACACTTCTCCCTCCCACAGTGGGGCTGTGGACCCAGCTCTGCCATGTCCTGCACCTCAGTGCCTGACCCACCACGAGTGATGCCTCCAGCAAGAAAAGCTTTATGTGGGGATTTACTGCTCTGGGGGGTGCCCCGGGGGCTGCTGTTGCTTTTATACTGCCAGGTGCTCTCTTCCCACCCCTACCTCTCTTCCCACCAGCCTTAGGGGACCTGTCTTGGTAGTTCCTGCTGCTCTCCAGGAGGAAACTGTGCTTCCACCCTGGAACAGCCAGAGAGCACAGGAGAGCTGCTGCTAGTGCCACTGAGAAGAGGAAGCCCCTGGAGGAGGCTGCCGAGTGAATCCCACCTGGGACAGCTCTGGAGGAAACTGGAAAAATTTCGGGCTCCAGCAGCTCATCCCACTGCCAGCACTGCTCCACTGCCTGCTTGGGGCTGGTGCTTTCTGTTTGTTGGGACTTTGTGCCTCCTGCCGTTCATCTGGTGTGCATTAACAATGTCAGACCTGCAGGACCTGGGGCCAGCTCCCCCCTCTCCACAGTGCCTGGTGCCAGGGTGTTCAAACACACTTTCCCTAATGTAGAAATCTCAGTCTTGAAAGCACTGGGACAAAGGAGCACAAAGAGGAATAGAGGCACAAAATTATTTACTCAAACACCTGGCCAGAGCCAGGAAACAAAATCAAATATTTTAATTTCTGGTGGCTGACCTCTGTGTCAGAAGGGGCTTTTGCTCCAAGATGGTTTACGTGCTGCTTTCCACGGCAGGAACCCCAGGACTTCTGCAGGGACACACACACAGAGATCTACTTCTCTTGCAGCAGTGGGGTTTGGCTCAGAGATGGGAATGTGAGAAGAAAAAGCAGCAGGAGTCGGTAGGAGCAAGATAGAGATGCTACAGATACGTTTCCCCGCTTGTAAAGGATCTGTGGCTAAAAAGCATTTCCCACTGGCAGTGTGGTATCTTTTTCTAGTGCTAAATTCATGCTTCATTTCTTTTTACGCCTCCAGAGCAGCGAGGGGAGATGGCAGGACCCGTGGGTGGGCTCCACAGGGTGCCATGTGCTTCCTGCCACCATTCATCAGCCCCAAGCAGGCGCTTCCAACGTGCCCTGATGCGACTGCCACGTTCTGCACGTGCCCAGCTGCTCTTCCTGTGGGACATGGCTTTGCAGGAAGGCTCACAGACCCTGTGGTTTACAGGGGGATCATTAAGGATCAGAAAGGATGTCTCTTGAGCACTTGTGTGCCAGCATGGTCCAGCCCTCAGTGCTGCTGCCCAGGGAGCATCCCCAGGGCAGGTTGGTGCCATCCTATCCTTTGTATCCTTTGGCCACGGGTGGGACAGGCAGTGACAGTGGCTGTTTTGGTGGCACAGGCAGTGACAGTGGCTGCTTTGGTGGGCAGAGGCTCCAGCAGGGCAGGCTGCAGCATTCTGACCCTGCCAGGGTGCTCACACACTGTCTCTGCAGGGACAGTGGCTCCTAATCCTTGTGCTGCCCAGGCTGCTCAACAGCCTCTGAATAAACAGAATTTAAGCCTGGAATTTGGCATTCATCTGGCTGGCCTGGAACCAAGACCTGTCCCTTAAAAACCCACAAACCTCCCTTCACATCTCTGGCAGTGCGATGCTCAGTGTGCCCTAGACATAAGCACACATTCCTGCCAGTCCCACAGCTCACATCCTCTTCCACAGGGCTGCAGATTTCCTGTGGAAACAAGCTCTGAAATAGCCTGTAATTCTAATATCACCTCCTAGGATCAGGTGCTACCTTCTCATAGCTGTGTGTGGATCTGAATGTGTATCTGGACTGCACGACTTTGAGATTTAGAGATAGTACATGCATACCTTGCAATGACCCTCCTTTGCATGGACATTTTTTTTTTTTAAATGGTTGCTCAGGCTAGTTTGAACAGAATACAGTTGAAATGATGCTTTTCTGAATGAGTATCTCTAAATGAGCCAATATCCAGGTGGACTCTGCACGGCCAGCAGTGAGAGCTGCTGGTGGGCAGACCCCAGCTCCCTGTTGGGGTGAGCTGCAAGCCAGGACTGACCCCAGCCCTCCTGCACAAGCTGCTTTTGCCTCACCAGTGTACCAGCAGCCGACAGCCCAAACTGTCCCAGATGGCCTGATTCAAAGCACACCTGGTTACACGGATTGCTTTGGATCATGCAGGAAGTCACAGCTGCTCCCCATCACCCTGGGAGTGGTGCTGGTGCTGAGGTTGCAGCCCTCTGGGGCTCCCAGCAAGAGATACTGCAGGGCTGCATGTATCCCAGATGTGCATGGCAGCTGTAGGAGGTGAGTTGGTTTGGGAAGGCTGCAAGTAGAGAGGGAGGGAATTGTCCCTGTTGTGTGGTGGTTGCTGGAAAGGGAGTTTCCTTGGGCCCACCACTGCTGTGCTGCACTGAGCAAGGGCTGGCTCTGCCCTCGTGTTGGGGGTGAGCCATTTCACCCCTGAAGTCAGGGTGAGGGGTGTGTGGTGGCTGTGGGGCTCCCCTTGGGCCACGCTGTGGAGGAGGTGGGTGGCTGGGCAGGGGGGTGCCCCGGAATGTGGTGTGGGGCTTGGAGCAGGGCAGCCATGGGCTCTGGCTGTGCAGGGGGGCAGCAGCAGCTCTGGTCTGTCTTCTGCCCACCCACAGGATGCTGGAGAAGGGCAGAGCAGGGCTGTGTTGGGCACTTCCAGTTCCTCAGGAGCCTGAGATTTGTCTCCTGGCAAGGGCCAGCATATTGTGGGGTAAGTGCCCCAGGGACCTGCTGGTCACCCTGCTCCCTGGGTTTCTGGGTGATGGTGCTGTCTGGCTTCAGAACAGGGATTTGGGTCTCTGCTGCAGCTGAGCTGGTGGTGCTGCCTGTTTGAGGAGCCAGCAGAAGCTGCAGGCTGTGCTCATCTGGGACAGGGGCTGAGAAACAGCTGGAGATGCTTCAGCTGAGGGACAGACCTGTTCTCGTGGTGGTGCTTAGATGAGGACAAGGCATCGGTGTTTTCCCCATGTCTTATCTGTCTTCCCCAAGCTCCAGTTTTTGACTTTGCTTTCGTGTGTTTTTTCTGCTAATTTTCCTCCTCCCCTTCTGAAATGGTTCCATTAGCAGGGTGTTAAAGAAATCTCTCTGAGATAATTATCCCGGATCTCTCTAGTGGGTTTGCCACGTGCTGGTGTGTCTGCATGGGTGTATTAATAGTACCATACTACACACATCAGTTTTCATCCCAAAGTGCTTCCCGTGCTGAGGTAGTGAAGCCTGAATACAAACATAAGGCAAGTGAAAGGGAGCTTCTGCCTCACCTCCCAGACCCCTCAAAGCCATGGGGTGTGAGAAGACCCTTCTTGCTGGTCCTGCACCAAATCTGAGTTTGGTCCCCCAGTCCAGTTGGGATCTTCCATGTGTTTCCCCACCCACCATGGCTTTGGAGGGGAGCAGAGCAGTGGCATTTTGTGGCACTGTACATCACAGGAGGAGCACGGAGAATGGTTGGTTGGAATGTGCAGGTGTTTTGACAAGCTGCTGGCCCTTGCAGCAGAGCTGCCTGTCATGGGAAGGCTCTGCCACCTGCTCAGCTCCGCTCAGGTGTCTGTGGCCAAGCTCCTGACAGCACGTGGGCTGTTCTCTCACAGGGATAATGTGCCTGGAGTCACATTGAAGTGTTAAAATTGCAAACAAGACCCAGTTGAGAAGGATTGCTGGTGGGCATGTGCACAAGGGAATGCAGGGTGGCTTTTCCCCCCATTCCCTTGTCTCCATTCCAGAGGTGCAGGTGAGGCTCCTCACCAGCCTTCTGCTCCTCTGGAAGGTCCTGGTCGTGAATTCCTTAGGGAAGCCATGCCCTGGCTCCTGCCTCCTCTCCTCAGGGGATGTGGGTGTGGGCTGGTGTCTGCTGGATGCTCTCCATCACCTTGCTGGTGGGAGGAAGAGAACCAGAAGCCATTTGGAGTCAGGGATGATGGGGTTTCTCGAGGTGACATAAAGAGACTCTGCATTTCGTTCCAGCTGTCCAGCAATAGAATATATTTAACTTTAAAAAAAAAATATCCACGGTATCAAAACACAAGAAGTCACAATCCAATACTCGGTGATATAAATAGGCATACAAATGGTCCTCTGCAACCCCTCAGTTTGGGCTCCAGTATGAAAATGAAAGGTGGGCTCACCAGCAAGGTGCAAATGGCACAGGTGGGCAGGCCCCTGCTCCCTCCTTCCTAGGGAGGAAAAATCTGATGTAGCCATGCATGGCCAAAACTAAGGAGAACACGGACCTGAGCCAGTGATCCCCCTCCCAGCCTCGGGCGCAGCGCCTGTGTCAGTGTGGGGTGGGTGAAGGAGGGGTGTGGGTCAGGGTGGGATCACTTGCTGGATGTTTGGGGGAGCACTGCCATCACCTCCAGGCCGTGCTGGTAGAGCCCCTATTTTGATCCCAAGCCAAAATGTGCCATTCCCTTTCACCTGCCTGTTGAAAGCATTCTTAGAGCTGGGAGATGGATTGAGGTACTCTGGCCTTGCCAATCTTAGAGCCTGAACGAAGCCTTCACTTCCCACTGCACCATTCCAGCAGTGGGGACAGGGCGGTGTTGCTTCCCTCTGGCCAGTGGGTGGGTGCAAGAGAAGCAGGACTTGACTTCTAGCCTGGCTTGGTTATTTATACAGATGCCAAGAGGAGGGAGGATGGCTTGTGGGTGGCATGAGCTCTGGTGGGATTCACTGTAACTAACCCTGGTTCAGTTGGTGCCACTGTGAGCTGGGGCTTTGCAGCCCGCTGCCCCCACAGGGGGATGGGAATGCTGAGGGCCAGTTTGGGAAATAAATTGCAGCACTGCTTCGAAGTGCATCGTGTGTGAGAGCGTGAAGCAAAGTCAGCTGGGAAATACAGGGCTGTGTTGCCACTCCGTGGTTAGCAAGTGGGTGGGAGAAGACACTGCTTTTAACTGGGAGGAATGTCACATCTAGCCAGGCTTGTGGGTCCCCTTGTACCTGGGCTTGAGATGTCAAGGAGCTCTTGCAGTGGATGCAGTTTGGGCTGGGCAGCAAGAAAATGCACCCTGGCTGGAGTGTAGCATGTGTGTGAACTGCAGGGGCAGCCCAGAACAAGCAGGAGGCAAGGCTAGGGTGGAATACAACCCTGGGGAATACTGGGACTCTCCAGCTTCCTGTCCACAGAGCTCAGCACAGTCCTCACAGCAAGACTTACAGGATGATTTCCAGCAGAACTGAAAGGTCTTGAATAAAATGTGTGACAGTCAATACACGTGGGCAGCTCTGTGTCTTGGGAAGCAGGGGGTGTGGCACAGATGGAGTCACAGAATCACATCCGACACTCCCGACCCTGCAGCTGCGTGTGCCGGAGCTGCTCCCAGCACAGAGCCCCGCTGACCCTCCCCCGACTGTGATTGCCACGGCTGCTTCCAATTAAAATCAATTAAGCAAATCACCACAACAGGCAGAAATAAGGCTTTTTGTCCTGGGTGTCATTTGACAGATTTCAGAGCAATGCCCAGCCTCTGCAGCAAGTATGGCCAACCAGGCAAAAGGCTGGGAGCATGGGGGTCAAAGCACCTTTTCCACGGTAAATACAGATTTGGCAACACCAATGAACTCGGGAAAAATGTTACTGTGCCCTGCGTTGCAATGGTTGGGCTGACCCAGAATGAAGCTGGTTTTTGACTGCCTACACAACATTTGGGTTGGTTCCTACCTGGAATTGCTTTCCAATGAGTAGTAAATCAGTTGTTCAGCCCGGTTGGGTTCAAGTACCAAGAAACGATTTCATTAAAGCCCTTTCTTTGTTTTGGTGGTTTTTGGTTTGGTTTGGTTTTGGGTTTTTTTTTTGAGAAACTTGGTTTTCACAATCAGAAAGGAGCAGCAGAAAATTCCGTGTTGCTGGCAGAGGGGAGTGAAGCAACTGCGTTTATTCTTCATTACCCACTATCACTCTTTAGCTGTAAAACTCGCATGTCAAACATCTACATTTATAAAGCAGGTGATGATGCTGGGACAGCTGGGTGCCACTTGCTGGGACAGCTGGGTGCCACTTGCTGGGACAGCTGGGTGCCATGCACTTTGGACCAGCTGGAGGGCTCGGGGCTGTGACCTCTGGCTGTGCTGGCGAGGAGGCAGGGCTGGGTGGCAGCAACGGTCACGGCACAGCTCCCACACGAGGGAGGGGAGTCATCCAGCCCCCGTGGAGGTAGAGGTGCTGTCCCCTCTGCAGTGCTTCAGGAAGAGGTGTGAAAGCGCTGGGTGGTCAGTTTTACCCTAAAGAGAAAGAAAGTGATTGTTGTTGGGGAAAGCTCCAAATGGTCACTCATACCTGTGTCTTCATGGCGTGGCTCTTATCAGTGCCTGGATTGTGGGCACCACACGCACCCCTCCAGCTGCTGGCAGCTGCCCAGAGAACTCTGACCTCTTGTGAGAGGAGGAAAACCAAGTCATAGTGGAGGGTGTGATACTAAAGATGGGATGAGCAGAACCCCCTGGTGACCGCAGCCCTGCCCTGTGCTCAGTCTCTGAGCTTCCCCACAGCTCCCCACTACTTGCCACGGGGAGACCTGAAGTCAAGGTGAGGGGCTCACCATTGCCTGGGCTGGGGGGAGCTTGGCAGGGCTACTTTTATTCAGGGCTATTGGAAAAAGCAGAGGGATTTATCACTGTTATTGCTACCACAGGACAGCCTTGGGGAAAATGCAATTTGATGCTTGCTGCCCGGTAGCAAGGCCAATCTGTAAAGTGGTTCCTGTCCTAAAGCAGAGAGTAGGAAACTGTCTGCTTCTAATTAAAATCAATTAAGCAAATCACCACAACAGGCAGAAATAAGGCTTTTTGTCCTGGGTGTCATTTGACAGATTTCAGAGCCTCTGAAGTGGTGCACTGAGTGTTTTCTTGGCTTCACCAATTTGATAAAAAGGTCAAAGATAAAAAAAAACATTTTACAGAGCAAAACCTGAAAGTAAATGATAAATCCCACACCTTGTCTGTGCAGTGCTGCACTGCGGTCCCAAACTCCCTCACACAATAAATGCAGACAGCACCCAGACCTAACCAAAGTGGTGCTCTCAGAGACCTGCAGCCATCCCAGGGAGGGCAGCATTTCCATTCAGTCCTTTCCCAGCCAATCCAGTTCTCCCATCCTCACTAGAGCAGAGAGACAGCACCAAATGTGGCCCAAAAGGTCAGCAAAACCCTGGTGATGCCGATGAGGAGCTAAGTCTGCTCCTTTTTGTTCTCAGGGGACCTTTTGTGCAGGTGCTGGGTCTCTGGGATGGGGCATCTGCTGCTGATCTGACATCTGATGCCACAGGAGATGTGACTTTTGGCAGTTTAAGCCCAGTGAAAATGTCAGCTTGTTTAATCCTCCCCAGCCTGAGGCTTCTTGTGCTGCCTGTCCACTACAAATTTAAATCCACCTCCTAAAAGTGAACCCAACTTCACAGGCACCACAAGAAGTTGTTCTTAAGCCACGCTTGCTGCTCCTGTTTCAGAGCTTCTGCACCCAAAGGTTTTGCTGGGCTTCTTTTATCCATGGCCTGTTATCCATGTCTGCAGGGGCTCCTGCACATCCATCCTGGCACCACAGCACAGCTACCTCGATGCTTGGGCAGTGTTTGGTGTTTGCTCTTGACCCAGCCATTCTGTTTTGGCAAAGGTGAGAGGTCCCCATTGCTCTTTGTCATTGCACTCGCTGCAGCTGAGCAGGCAAGTGGTTTGGGTGGCTTCAGGGCTAGTCATAGATCTCAGAAAAAGAGTTCTCACTGATGACAGCAGCAGCTTGTGAAGGTGTTTTCCAGATGTGCTACAGATTCCCCATTTGCTACTGGTTAGGGTCCTATTTACCCCTTCTTTTCCCAGGTGGGAAACGGAGGAGCAGAGATGGTCTGTGTCGCAGGAGATGCTGAAGCTCAGTTCTGTAACACCTGTACAGTCCAGCAAGCCACAGAGCTGCAGATGCCACTCCCTGAACCAGTCCCTTTGGTAGAAATGGACAAAGACTTGAAATTGTTGGATGTTGTGAGCAGAAATCCTTTTGGCCATCGCTGTGGCAATGGTAACCTTGAGGAGCTCATCCCTTGGCTTTAACCCAGATCCTCTTGAGTTTTCCACCACTGACCTACTGGATTGGTTTTCCCCAGCTGCTGCAGCCCCCCAAGCCTCTCCCTGGCAAAGCCAGGTAACCGTGGCTCGCTGCAGCCTGGCATTGTGGCAGGATAACTGTGCTGCTCTTCCTCTTGAGCACTTCCAGCCCTTCCTGGCTTAACAGGAAGCACCACCTGGTACTTGTCTTCCAAGGAAACCTTCGCTTCTCTGCTGCCTGTGCTGTGTGGCTTGTGTTGCTCTATAAACTGATGGGTTTTCATCTCTTTTCCTCTAAAATGACAAATGCAAAGCTTTCCTGTCTGCACCATGTCATGATCTTCGCTTTCTATGCAGAAGCCCAGAAAGTTGAGCTCAGCATCCCTGTTTGGATAGTAACAGAAGGTAGTAACTAAATACCTCTTTCTGTCTGTCCAGCATGGCAGAACGAGCAACAGTTTAGGGTATGAGGCAAGGGAAATGCATCCTGCATTATTCCTGTGGTTCTGCCATGGGTTTGCTTTGGAGACCTGTCATTTTCTTTGCTGTATACTGCTGTTTCTCAGCTGTACAAATGCACTGCCCTAGCTGAAGTCTGGCTTGGTAAAATACACAATTAATTGTTTGTGTTATGAATTTGCCTCCTTGTTTTTATATATATATATATNAGGAAATGCTTGAGCCAGCATCTTCGCAGCGAAGGCCGCTGCTCCCGAGGCTCCCATCTCTCTGCCCCTTTCTCCTGCTCAGGCAGCCCAAAGCTTTTTATAGTGCACAGCCACGGAAGGGTGAAGTGAAATAAGTCTGTCATCCATTCTGATGCCTGCATGGGATAAATGTGCATAGTTTGGAAGGGTCCTGTCCCACCAAAAGTTAGTTGGCACTGTGGATGATGCTTTATCCTTAGCCCTGGAGAAGGAGCTCCTGAGCTGGGGGAGCAAAGAGGCACTGATGCCTGCTTCCCACAGGGCTCACAGCACAGGGCGGGCATTGGGCAGGTAGGAAACTTTCTGGGAAGAGAGGTCTTGCATTAAAGCCAGCCAGTGTCCAGATGTCAGAACAGCTGGGGCTGTAGGGAGGCTTAGCCAGAGGTTTACACCGAAACACCAAAGGAGCTTCCTGCCCCAGCAGCTCTGTGGGATCACTGACAGGCGCCCTGCCCAGCACAGGGCTCTCCTCCACCCTTGGTGGGCAGCTCAGGGGCACTGGCTGCTGTTTGACACCCCAGCTCTCTTTGCAACAGGAGGTATTTTAGCTGACAGGACCCCTTCTGCATGAAAAATAAAAACCTTTGTTAAAAGCAGACCATCATAGCAGGAGAGGCTGGACACTTGTAGGGCAGTGGGGTTTGCTGCCATCCCTTTCTCACCATCTGCCTCTTGGCAGGAGCAATGGGCTGGGAGTGGGTCTCAGCTCCAGCACTCCTGGGTGGCTCCTGGTTTTGGCAGTGGGTTTGTGTGAAGCTCCTCTGGCTGGAAGGACCCTCCCTGCATGTGAGCAGCCCTCTTTCAGCAGGGCTCCTCCTGCCATCTTTTCGGAGTGGAAAAGCATCCAGGTGCTGATACCAAGCTGAGGATCAGAGGGGTCACTCCACCTGGATGGCCACTGCAACTCTGCACATCGAGTTCAAACCATGAAAACACAGCCCTACCCCGTTTGGCCACGGGCCTTCCAACCACAACAACTCCCGAGCAGCTGGTGAGCACCAGGTTGTGATCCTGGAGCTTTGGACACTTACCTGGGGAAGCTTCTGCCAGGAGCACTTGGTGCACTCTAAGAGGATCCATTTCCACAGCACGGAGACACTGCCAGCAAGTCCCTTTCAGGGGCAGGAAAAGTCTTGTTCTTTGGCTCCCCCAGTATTGTTTTACACGAGAGGCTTTTGGCAGCACAAGGCTGTACTCGCTGCCCTAGAGGCGAGGTGCCGCAGGACACCGGTCCTGTGCTAGGAAAAGTGTCCCCCGGGCTGGTGGGAGCTCTGGTCTTTGCATGGTGGCAGCGGGTGGAAGCAGGGGATGGCCCCAGTCACTTCAGCGGTACAATACGATTTGCAGCAAGCACGTTTCTCAAGACATCTGTGGGGACAGAGCTTCAGTGAACATCATATTTACACAGACAGCAGAGGGGGCTGGGCTGGACCCTCCACTACTGCAAAGCAGTCAAGGATGGGATCTCAGGGTGGGAAAAAAGTACCACTGGTTTGCTTTTACATCCTGTACATATATCTATGAATAGCTCCTTGGCATTTGATGTTCACAGCCAGTGTCCTTTAACAGCGAGCATAAAAAGGAGGCAAAACGTCTTCACAGCGACCTCCCCCTGGGAGGAGAGAGGAAGCAGCATCTCCCACTCCCTCGGTTCAGCTGCCTGCCCAGGTGCCACCTTCGCCAAGGGTGCTTCCTTGTCCTGGCACCCTCGTCCTCCTCGTCGGCCGCCCACCGCGTGCTGGCTGGGACCAGTCCTAAGCCAAGCCGTGCTTGCCTCATCTCCGCTGCTCAGGGGCGTCAGTGCAAGTCTGCGCCGGCTGCTCGGCATCTCCGCTCCGCTGGACGGGCAGGTGAGGCGGGCAGACACAAGGAAACAAAACAAAAGGGAGAAGAAGAGAGACAAAGGGTAATGAAAAGGTCCGTGGCCCACGGCTGCCAAAGGAAATCTCTCGCCGTGTTTCTCTGACCATACTTGTCCCAGCCACTACAGCTGCTGTGGGATCCCCTGTTCCTTGTAGCCTGTGAGGAGGGAGGGGAAGGGAACATGATTAGAGTTAATTCCTAGTGAAGACCCTCAGTGAAGCTCAAGCAAGCCACGAGCCTGGTTTACCAGCAGTGGCAAAAGCCACGTGGGAAAACAGGGGGGGCTGCCACATTCCCGCTCGTGGCCAGGCTGCCCGGGGCAGCCCCCCTGCCCTGCTTTAGCCAACAGCTGCCTGGTGCTGCCACCTCCCTGGGCACAGCCCTGCGGACGCTGGCAGCCAGCCCTGCTGCTGTGGCACTCGCCTGCCACCAGCCTGGCACAGGCACCTCTGCCTGAAGAGATTGTAAAGGCCCAGCAGGTGCCAGTGGTCACCAGTTCCAGCCCAATAACCTAAAGCTTTCATGGAGTGTGTTTTCCTGCAGTGCAGGGGAAATGGATGCCCTTGTATCCTGCTCCAGAGACACTGCTGTTCCCAAGCGCTGACCTGGCAGGTCGTGCATCAGACACGCATCTCTCCTTGGGATCTACTTGTGTTTGAACCTCGTCCTCCCAGAGGACTGCCAGGTAGGAGGAGGTTGGTTTCCTCTCTCCATGTTTTAGTTCCCATGCTGGCTTTTGCTCATGGCGCTCCCCAGCAGCAACCAATTTGCGCTGCAGTTTGCACAGGTGAACCTCTCCTTGGAGGAGAAGGGGAATGCCTGGAATCACAGGCTGACATGTCAGAGTTCAAACAAAGATCTCAGGATGCCTCTAATGATGTTCTCACTGCCTGGTTCTGCACTTGCTTTGCTCCAGCCCAGCAGAATTACAGGTGCTTTTGTTAGGGCACAGCACCTATCCGGTGGGCCCAGAGGAAACTGAACTTTTCAGCAGCAAAACCAGGGAAACTGCCTGGATATTTGTTCCTTCACACCCTTTCCTCTTCCTGTGGCCATGAGGTTTGATGCACCTCCCAAGGAAGGCAGCAAAGCCCTTGGGGTCCCCACTGTGTTGCAGCTCTGTGGATGTTGCAAGGGCTCAAGGAGCCTGTCCTGCTGCTTGCCACAGCTCCCGGGCCCCAGATTATTTACTGTCCTGCACACAGTGGTTGAGGGCAGGCTGCAAATCCCATAGAGGACAGCTCCATCCCCCGGGGGGGGCTAGGGCAGGGAAGGGCAATAGGAGAGCATCTGCAGCTCCTGTGCTGGTCCAGGATGATGAGAAAAATACTGGATTTTTTAATGCTTTCCTAAGAGGTTGCAATGACTGTGCCAGAAGCTTTACCCGCTTTCCTTCCAAGAGAAACTGGGCTTGTTATTCTGACTGTATCAATGCAAAAGATCTCCTTATTAAAGAAGCAAACTGTCCTTACTTGCACTGCCTGCCACAGTGAAGATCTTTCAACTAAAAAACTTTTAAAAATCTGGAAGGGTTTTTTTTTCTTAGTTTGAATAACCTAAGTAGCCTGTCATTTTTGTATTTTGAATTTCAAAGAAGGCTGAAATTTCATATCTCAGAAGAATGCTTACCTTTTCAAACACTTTTCCATTTATGCTTTGTAATATTTCTTTCCAACCCTTATATTAGGCTTTTTAAAGTGCCTTACAAAAACTGAACACAAAATACCAGCAGGTGCCAGAACCCCTATCTTTAAGGGACTTTTTGCTGAACTAAGAATTGACTCCAGCAAATGAACTTTGCTGTACTTTGGAAAAAATCCACACATTCACCCAGGCTTGGCAGTCTGGATCTCCTGCTGTTAAACAAGCACCAGGGACAGATAAATGACACTTAACTGAATTGCTGCCTTTGTTGTGCAGCTGAACAGAAAAACTCTCATCTCTTTCAAACAGCTTTTTCTAGGGGGCAAAACGATGATTTCACATGCATTTATGTTTTAAGTGTGAGTCAGCTCTGAAGGCAAGGTGAGCTGGCTGCAAACCTGTAATTGGGGCTTGTCTACGGCATCAGTTTGATTTGTTCAGGGAGCAGAGTTAAAAAAAAAAACCAACCCCATGGGCCAAAAAGGTGGGGCCTGCCTTAAATATTCAGCTGAAGTAAGAGTAACTTGCTTGTACAGCCATGCCTTTTATTGAGATACAAGAAAATTAAGACTGAGAAATCCTTTCAGTCTGGCTATCGGTGTTGAAGCTGGCTGGAAGGAAGTTACAGTGGCTGAGCCTGTCTGTCTCTTTACATGACCAGAGGAAGCCAAAAAATGACCTGTCCTATGCTAAACTTGTTTATTACAATACTTCAGACTTAACTTATCGAATAGTTTATATGTGAAAAGAGTTATTGCATTTCTTGCATAGGAATGGCTGTTCTGCATGAAGCAGCTTTACATTAACATGCCTGCAATAAAAGTGAGATGCAATTCTGTACAACAGACAGCCCTGGCATCAGGATTAAGTGGGCCTGTGCACAAAGTCACTGATTTAATCCAGTTTACTTGAAACTGCACCTCTCCTGTAAACCATTGCTTGAAAGATTGAGGCAAAAAGAACCCAGTCTGTGCACAGGCTGCCCTTCTGGGACTGGGTTTGTGCAGAGGGCGGCTTCAGGATGCTCTCAAGGCTGAAACTGGTTCCTGCTCTGCTCCGAGGGTGCCCTTGGGGCATCCCCAGGGGCATTTCAATGCTGTGTGAAGGTTTCCACCATCCCTGGGGCTGTGCAGCCACAGGACAGACACAGAGACACACACACATGTAGAGGCACATGGCTGGACTTGGGCTGGGAGCGGGCAGCGCTGGCCAGAGCGAATTCCAGATGTCCTGGCCCGATCGATGCTCGCTGCTCTCCATGGGAAACTACCTCAGAGTGTGAGGAGGAGGAGGAGGAGGAGGAAGAACAGAAAAAAACTTACCTTGTGAGACTTTGAAGGTGAACAAAAGGAGGCAAAGGAACATGAAAGAAAGAGAGAGGGAGAAATGTAACTGTAGACAATATATCTGAAACACATGGAGAACCAGAAGAGAATGAACAAACAGAGAATGGCTGCTCTACCATCAGACGTTCACACCAGGGCTAAACATTACTTAAAATCCTTGTACTTGAAGTGGATCATTTCATTTGGGACTCTTGTTTAAAGACGACGGGGCAATCCTCCTCTGCTTTTCCAGCCCCAGGCTGGACAGGCTGGATGGGTTAGCACTTGTGAGCAATGCTCCCAGAAAGTCCTTCCTCCATGGCATTGGCATTTCATGGGTTTGACTGAAGGGGAACCACTGAAGGAAGGCATCAAACAAGACATCACAGTGCACCGAAGGGCTCATGGCACGCCATTCACAGTCTGAGAGCTGGGAACACTACACCTAAGAGTTTTTGGCAGCTTCCCTGCTGAATTTGCTTGTGCCCACAGGTAACTCACAACCACAGCATGCCTCAGCCTGTCTGGGTGCTGCAAACACTGGTGCTATTTAACATTCCTACAGTATTTTAAGAACTTGCCCCACCGCTGCATTTGGTAGGAAACTGCAAAAAAGGTTATTTTCCTCAGGCCTAGTTTGGGGGACAGATCTTTTCAGACTTTTTAAAAAAGTGTAATAGGTCTAAGCAGGCAATTTGTCCTCGGAATTTTCTTCACCTCGTGAAGGGTTACCAGTTGTTTTGGGCCTTCTGCTCCCCATTCCTTCCCAGGAAGCTGTGTTACCTGTCCTAGCAGGAGCCCTGCAGAGCAGAGAGGCTCGGTGATGCTTTCCAAAGTCCCTCGGAGCCCGAGCACACAGCGACTGTGCAATCATCTGCTGCTGCTCCTGGCAGGGTCTGGGCAGAGTAATTAGCAAAGGAGTGACAAGGATGGCATGATTACAGGTGAGTTCTCACTGCTGGCTGGCAATCAGCCCCAAGAGCCAGCCAAAGTCCCCATCCAGTGAACCTGAGAGTGATGGTGCAGCCAAGCACGTCGTTCGTTCAGAGGCCAAAAGCTGAGGGAGGGCTTCCTGCAGAAACCAGGCTTGACTTCTTGGCTGCATTCAGCAGAGGCAAAACAATGCCTGTACAAACAGTCCCCGACTTGTGTCCCCTGTGCCACGTCAGCGGGACATTACTGTATTATTTCTCTGGCGTTCCTGTCAAGGAATGGCACACAGCCTTTTATACCAGGCTCTGAGCAGGTGGGGACTTCCTGGAAAGGCCATTCCCCTGTGTTCATTCCGCACAGCGGGGCTAATGAAGATGTGGGCTGGGGACAAGGTGTGCCTGTAGCAGAGGGAGCTTTGCCTGGAAGGCCTTAGGAGGCTCATTTTCCAGTTGGCCTTGGCCAGCTAATTAGCTGTGCTCTGCCTCAGCTCTGCGCATCGTCCCCGCAGAGCTGGCGAGGGCTTCGAGGAGAGCACAGTGCAGCAGCGCTGCCCAGCCATTTTTTTGGCAAAAGAATTAAGTGCTCCCTTGTAATTCTACCTTTGCCTTCAGACAGCAGGTACAGCAGAGGACAGTTCCCAGAGCCATATGACTGCGTAAGGAAGATACCTGTGGTGTCCAACGGGGCCAGCTGGCAGTTCGTTTAAATTAGCAGAGAAAATACCCTCTGCTGTGGTGCTGCCAAAAGTAATTAAGTGTGACAGCAAAACTGCATTCACTTTACCTTCCTTCTGGGATATTATGCTGCTAAAGGGCACCTTCGAGGAGATGAGGGTTGGACAGGACCCCCCAGGTCAGTCAGTCTCCTGCTGTGTCCCACCTTGTCCCTGACAGACAAGGGTCTATCCACTCTTGGAGTCTTGCAGGGACAGAAAGAGCAGATCTTGCCATGCCACCTCTGCAGCATTTTGACCTTACTGGAGGAAAAATGTCTTCTAATTTCCACACAGGTCCTTCCTGGTGTTATTTAAGTCCGTCTTAGGCTGAACTGCTGCCCTCTCACATTTATTAGCCTGGTGAGCACCTTCATCACCAACATGCCTAATGTCTTATGGTTCTCTGGACTCCCTCCAGCTTTTCCCCTTGAAGTACAGCCTCCAAAGTTGGCCACAAGCCTCGCCACAGCTTTATGCATGCAGGGAAAGGTGATGGGATCAGTGAAAGCCCTACAAGCTCTGCTCCCACCACCACCGTGTGGTGTTTGTTCCCTCCACAGCAATGTTCCCCCTGTGCTGCTTGTGACTCACTGCAGCCACCACGTCCTTCCCTGAAAAACAAGTTGTTCCCTAGTGTGTGTTTATGCAGTCGATTAATCCTTCTGTAGAGTCTTCAGCTTGTCCCCAATGAGCAGCACTTACTGTTTCCAGACCATTCCTTTGATTTGGGTGGATCCAGGCACTGTTCAGCGCTGGTGTGTGGCTGGGGAGCCTCTTCTCCATCCTCAAGCCACAAATAAAAATACTGAGCAGAGCTGGATTCAGGAGGGACCTTTCAACACACCTCTCTTTATAACTTCCCAGGTCAGGAAAATCCATTTAGAGGACAGTTTTTAAGTGCATTTTCACGCAGGCCACGTCCCCCTGGCTTGCTGGTAGGAACGCTGTGCGAGACAGGGTCAGCATCTGAAGGTCAGGAGGGATGGCTGACTGCTGCCACCTCACACGAAATTAATTCCTCTGCCAGCAAAGGGAATCAAGCCAGCCTGACACAGCTCGCTCTGGACAAACCCACAGTGACTTTGTGGGGGTGTTTTTTATTTTCTAAACACATGCGAGTCGCTTACTTGATTACTTCTTCCAGGCATTGAAGTATACCTGATTGGCCTATAATTCTTCTCCTTTTTCCCTCATTAAGGACAGCATGCCATTATCCTCAGAGCAGACTCCCCCTTTCCATGCCTGGCAAATAGCACTAAAAGATGAAAAGCTGCAACGAGCCTCCTGTTCAAAAGGCATGTGGATGTGGCACTTGGGGACATGGTTCAGTGGTGGACACGTTGGTGATGGCTTAAGACTTGGACTCAATGGTTTTGGAGGTTTTTTCCAACTTCAGTCATTTTATAATTCTGTGGTTCTAACTCCCTCCCAACTCTCTACCAGCTAACAGAGAGGCAGACCTTGACCCAGGGAGCAAGGTGCTTATCCCTTAGAGAAAGCCTGAGTAGAGTCCCCAACCCTTGGCTGCTTCCCACCCTCCTCCTCCTCACTACTAGCCCTCACCAGCTTAGACAGCACTCGCTGTGTCCTGCCTCTAGCCCATCCAAATAGCATGGCACCCTCACAGGGACACATGGGATCGACCATTTCAAGGCAAGGGGACTAGAGGTGGGCAGTAATTTCACTTTTTGTTCACTCTTTCCCATCTGCACGCAGATTCACGTTGCAGCGGTGTACGATTTCTGTCCAGTGCATCCAATGGTTTGCACGCACAAAAATCCCAGCCAAGGCAAACTGTTTCCTGGCAGTGTTCTTACAAGAAACGTCTTATTTCTTGCATTTGAAACATAGCTTCCTTCTGAAGTTATTATTTTATTTTTAACATGATCACAAGAACCACTTTGGGTCTGACAGGGCTGTTTGATCCAGCTAAGAGCAACCAATCACTTTGCTCTTTGTTTCCATTGAGTTTTTTCTTTTCTTCATCAACCGAGAGCTGCTTTATTTAGCCACTACTTTCTCAGCATGGCAAGTAAACTTAAAAGCAGCTATTTAATGAGATGGCAAGAAACTGCCAAGGGCTGCAACTTGTCAGATGCTGCTGGTGAAATATGAGACATGTTGACTTCTCTTGCCATCCTCTACTACCACCAGAGGGATGAAATACTGCTGCTCTGCTTGGGGACCTCTTGACCTGAGCACTCCCACCACATGCTGCTCATCCATCCTCTGCCTCCCAAACTGGTGGAATCCAGTAAGGTATGGGAAAGAGTGTTTGGGAGATACTTCCAAGCTGTATGGTTTTCCCCAATAGTGAAACTGGAGAAGACCCTCCCAGTAAGACCCTCATAAGCGCCAGCCCCTCTAGATGGAGAGCAGGGCTATGGAGCAAAGCAAGGCACAGTTTCAGTGGTGGTTCTTTATCAGGACAGATGCTTTCCTGCCTCTCCCCACCCCTGCAGAATGGAGTCCTGCCAGACAGCAAACCACACACGGGGGCTGCCCCGCAGGGGAAGAGCAGAAGAGCTGATGATTATGAACATGCAGTTATGGGATTACACACAGATCTGGCAGATTCTTAAGGACACATCACACATGTACACCAGTTCACAGTTCAGCCTCAGAAATAACCTGCTCTGCAGGTGCAGGTGGAAGGAAACGTGGCAGGTGGTTTGCAGGGTAAAGCAAAGAGCAGTACTGCCTTCATCCTGAGGAAAGCTTTTGCTTTGCACATGTTGAGGTTTTTAATATCCATCGTTCGCTCTGCATGGGGACTGCCTTAACTGAAGCTGGCTCAGAAATTAGCAGGTGGTTTGGTGAGAGGGTTTAACCCCTGGGTTTGGCAGCTGAAAATGTGCACTGGTTTCCTGCTTTTTTTTTTTAATTTCATCCATTTTGTCTTTAGGCAGGCTTCTGGCAACTTGTTGAGATCCTCTCTCCCCCTCTGTCGTGCAGCCACAGATGTCATCAGCAGAGATGACAAAGTGGAGCCCCTTCAAACCAAAAGGCAAAAGCTGCTGGTAAGATGGCCTCTGGGAGAAGGGCTTGCTTTGGGAACTGCCTGTCCTGTCAGCCTGAGGGATCTCAGACCTGTTTGGTTTGAGGCACTTGCCCACCGGCCTCTGCCAGCCCCTGGAAAGGGAGTGGGGTCTTGCAGGTGCCACCAGCACCCTGAGCTCTGTGTGCTTCTGGCTTTGGAGGTGAGATGAGGCTGTCACCTCAGCCCTCTGCACCAGGATACAGGAGATATGATACAACTTTTATACCAGTGAAAGCCTCTACCAGATAAAAGTTACAGAGCCTGTGTTCTGGGTTGGTAATATCTACTAGCTGGGGACTTAAATTATGTACATTTTAAAAAGGATCCTTCTTTCCTTAGGCTAATGTTTTAGTCAACTCCAAGGGTGTATGGGAAGTCATTGCAGGAGCAGCTGAACACTTCTGGCTCAGCCTAAGAACTTGGTCTGAAACATGAAAAAAAAAACCCAAAACATTGGGTAAATGTAGCCTGGAGAGGAAGGGGAGGGTCCAGGACAGTCCCCAGGGCTTTTCTGGGGACAAGTGGCCCTGGGAGCAGAACCGGCCTAGCAGAAAGGTCTCACTAACCACAGATTTGCAGCTGGAGTCACAAGGGAGAAAGGGCTTTCTTGTTCAAATGGATGTGACCAGGGCAGAAGGGGCTCCAGACAGCAGAGTTCACAGTGCTCCCCCTTCCTGCACATTTCATTTCATTTCATTGCATTTCATTTCATTTCATAAAGGGAAGTCCCTGACCCATGTGCTGGGATGGGAGGCTCTCCCAGATATGTCACAGGGCCCACTCCTACTGCCTCCTAGCAATTTCTCTGCCTACTGTGTTTCTCATGGACTTGCAGAGCCCATCCTGTGGCTCTCCCTCCCTACACTGGCTTGCAGGGACATCACCTGGGACCCAGCAACACGGACACGGAGAGGAGAAGTCAGGAGGGCGAGAGCACTGTACTTACTTGCAAGGATGACCATGTCCATCCCCCAAAATATGCTCATGATCCAGCCGACCATGACGATGGCCGTCAGGATCTGGATGAGGGCAGCAGCGATGTTCAGCCAGAAGACACAGCACATGTGCCGGTCAGGGAGGTCGGTGCGGGCCCCGCACAGCACCGTGAACGCCGACACGAACGTTCCTGGGGAGAGAGCAGCAGCACAGCACCCCGTGAGAGCCACGGCCTCCTGACAGGTCCCTCCCCTTAGACCTGCTCCCCTCGCAGCATCTCGTTTCCTATACTTGAAGACCAGGGTGGAAAAAGCACTCTTTGGGTTTTGGCTCCTTCCCTCCCCACCCAACAGTGACCACTTAGGCACTACGAGGGAGCGCTGTGTGTCTTTGGAAATACCTTTGTTCTGCCTGGTGGCTCTCTCTTGGGGAGAAACACTACACAGCAGCTCCAAAAAGGAAAACTGAACCCAAGGTTAGGGCAGGAAATCTCTAGAAATCTCTAAGGGTCTGGCAGTCTGCTCTAGAATTCACAAATACTGCTCTAGAAGGAGCAGACACACAAAAAAAGGAGTGGCACTGCATTTTTGCACAGTGCTTTCCCCAGTCACAAGCTGCTACCTGAGGGCATGTTTTAACCAAGAACTTTAAGAAGCTAAACTTCTTAAAGTGCTGGAGCCAGGGAACCTGGTGTAGCAGCCCTTGGCTCTGCTTGAGACCAACTTAGAAACCTTGCAACCACACTTCGGACTTCCTAAAGTGTTTCAGATGAAGGAGCTTGTTGATATATGAAAGTTAAAGCTGAGGTAAAAAAACCTTACACCACAGCAGCCATTCATAAAGATTCTTCCTAAATTTACACCTTTAATTTACGCCATTGGACAAGGCAGATTTTTTACTTTTAGCTGATGTGCTGTGCTCATGGCTGACTGAAACTCACAGCTCAGGGAAGCCACAACCAACATGCAGAAATACACAATATGGGCAAAGAGCAGAAGAAACTGTTCCTGGCTCCTATAAAATATGAGCTGTTGGCCAGGAGGTTCAGGCACCTTATCTAAGTATGGGTTTCATCATCTCTTAGCATTATGAATTGTCTTTGGGCTTTTCTAAAACAAATGCAGCATTGCTAAGGTAAGCACCAAGGTGCAGTGTTGATTGTACTGGATAAAACCGTTCTGTGAAATGTTTCCTTTCATCAATATCTTGAATTAAAATGATGGTTTCTACAGAAACTGCCTTTTTTCCCTCTCAAAGGATGGAAGCCTGCAAACAGCCCGTAAGATGTGAATGAATGAGCACATCTTCAGTGCACACGAGTGCCTTGCTGAACTCGGGGGAAGGTGGGAGTCCCTTGGTTTGACTGAAGGCGGGGCAAAACACTCAGCTGACACCCTTGTAGTAAAGCTCATCAGACCAAGAGAGCTGAACCATCTGGTTAGAAGCAAAATACCATTTTGTCCTGCACTGCCAGGGTGGTGGAAAAGAGAATCTCTTTCTTTGCTGCCTCTTCCTCAGCGGGTCACAAGGATAACAGGCAGCTGAGATGCCAAAGTGCTGGGGAAGGCTGGCTACAGCCTATTTTTAATCCTGCCATCCTCTGCAAGCTTCAATTCCAGCATCTTCCTAACACTCCA
This sequence comes from Edolisoma coerulescens, assembly GCA_013397115.1. Lineage (NCBI taxonomy): Eukaryota > Metazoa > Chordata > Aves > Passeriformes > Campephagidae > Edolisoma > Edolisoma coerulescens. Next base: position 1,516,744 of record VWZW01000176.1, read on the forward strand.
CCAGCTCCTAAAACCCTGCTCGTCTTCCTGCTGCTGGCTGGATCCGATTCCGTATTCCCACCCCCTCCCTGTGGCACATGCCAGAGCTGGGCATGGAGCAGGCACGGAGGGGAGGGAGGGAGTGAGTGCTGCTGGGGCAGGGGGAGGCAGCCCTTCAGCACAGCATCACTGGCAGGGACAAGGGCAGCATCTTCTGCATGAGAACCACCCCTGGGCTTCCTCCTCAGGCAGCGTTTCATCCCCTTATCCACCAAAACAAAAGGGTCTGCAGAGAGGAAAGGGGAAGTCATTGTAATCCCAAAGGATGTTGTGTAAGTCTCGCCATAGCTGTCTTTTGCTCTGTGGCTTTGTCTTCCATGTCTCTTGTGTCCCCCACGTGGGATTATGTGACATCTCTGCCCTGCTTCACCCACCTTTTTTTTCCCTTTATAGTTTTTTCAAAGCAGAAGGAAGCCTGGAATATTTCCCTCATGCTTCCTCAAAGTGTTGTCTTCAAAATTACACCACAGCACTCTCTGAGATTAAATATGGATTGAGGCAAGATCAGAGACTGGGTGTTTTTGTTTTCCCATCAGGATGCAAAATCTTGCCAAATGGAGATGCCTGTCTCTTTTTTAAATTAAAATCTTTCCCTCCTGCCTTACCTTTAACTCTTCCAAGACGTGTTACAAAGAAAGGTCATAAATGAGCAACAATTCTTAAACTACAGCTTCAAATCCTTCCAGTGAAGCTTTTAAGATATTTATATCATTAGAGCAAGGTGCTGAATTAGCCAATTAATGCCCTAAATACCGCAGTGACTAAGCTAAAGTCTAATCCTATTCAGAAAGGAATAAAGCTAACAAAGCATTTAAGTGTCCTCCTCTGGACTGGGAATAGATACAGAAACTGGGATTAAAACATCACGAACCTTGGCTTCTGATTCCTCTTCAGGCTGCTTTCCTACTCACGGGAGCCAATTCATTTTTCCAATGCCAGTGCATTTTCTTTATTAATTATGATTAGCCAGTCTTTTGGAGCTTGCTGGCATTTTTGAACACAAGACTTTGGCCGTGCCAGCAGGCATAGGATGGAAGCCTTTTTCCTCTGCTCCACATATGCTTGAGAATGTGAAGCAGGAGTAAGAGTCTTAAATGCTTTTGCCAAAGTAGATGTTTTCCCCTTAGGCAGCCATCATGCCAAATATGGAATTATCTGCATCTGGAAATGGAGAGGTGGAGAGGAGGAGGAGGAGGAGAAGGAAGGCAAGCAAGCTGTATCTGCTGATACCACCTGGCTGCCTCAGAGCTGGGGCACCAAACCATTTCCCTCCCTGACCAGGCATTCAGGCACTTGAATCCCTACAGCCTGGAAATCCTAAACCTGGAATGCCAACCGCTGGAGTGATGGTGGCCAAATAAATCAGCAGTCCAAAAAGGTTCCAGGCTGTGAGTGCAGCCAGCAGACACAAACCAGTAACTCCACAAGCAGATATAAACTGAATGCCCACACAGTTATGCCAGTATAACTAACATAAGTGAATTATAGCATTTCTTCTATCTTCCCAATGGAAAACACCCAAACTGCAGTAAAATCTGGGATTATTCTAAATCATGAATTAATACAGCCTCTTTGGGGACACAGGGGAGGTGATGAAGATGTCCTGTCCCATTTTAAATGAGTCTGTTTGTTCAGCTCCTTGCAACCACCTGGCTGAACTGTACAGCCCCTGTTGCACCTGAAGGCAGCAGGTACCAGGGGCTGGGCAGAGGGATGGGTGGGAGCTGAGGATTGCTCTTCTGGAGCAGCTGGGGGGCAGAGGATGAAGGCACCATGTGCAGTGAGGCTGTGATGGGGTGTGACACCGGTCTTGTTCTTTGGACTCATCTCACTTGGGGCAGCATCAGCCAGCTGGGGCACCCACATGGTATTGGGATAGGAAAAGAGCCCCTGAGAGCCTCTGCTTGCTTTGGCTGTCAGCACAATTGGAGTATTTTTAGATTACACCAGTAAATATAGAAAGCTGCTTGTTTCCAACAGTTTAACCCATTGAACACGAAGGGGATGTGTTATCTGCAGAACAACACAATTAAATGAAGGGGCAAAGGAGGGGGTTTTGCCCTTTTCCTCCTCTCTGGCCCATTGTCATGCAGGATAAAGTCCCCTCTCTGGTGTGTGCTGGTACCCTGGCAGCCAGGGCCTTCACCTGCTGGTTCCTGGCCTCACAGAGTACACCAAAACAGTATGACAGGGATAGTTTGGGTTTTTTTCTTTCAGAGCGAAACCTCACACCCTGGAGAGGGCTCCCCTGGTTTCCTATTGTTTGAGCCATTCATCCAGAGTGGAGAGAGGCATGAGGTCAAGACCATGGCCTGTCCTGAACAGTCTCCTCTGTGAGAGCAGCAGGGGCTGTGTCATGGAATACCTTAAACTGCATGAAAGAAGTTTTTCTCTTCTGTTTTTTACAAGAAAGCCTATCCTGGGCACTCCTGCAAGAGCTTTAGTCAGACATGGAGCTTGGCACGCTTCATGTGGAGGAGCAGCTGTGACGGCACCTTCCCAGAAACATCAGAAGTGGGAGCCTGGTTGGAGCCGGAGGGAGACGGGACACTGATGAGCACAGTGTAAGTGCAAGTAACTTGAGCATGCAGACAACTCAGTGGGCTTCCCACTGACTGCCAGATATCCAAAACTTCCCCAAAGAAAGCATCTCTGCTGCAAGGAAATCACATCTGATGAGCTGGTACAGGTGGAGGAACAGCAGAAACTCAAATTACTGCAATCAGGGGCCACATGTGGAGATGATGATGGTGATTCTATGATGATGATTCCCTACCCTACAAAAGCCTGGAGCCAGGGAGGGGGTGGGAAATACTCCTTCCTCTTCCTGAAAGCCTGGAGATCATTTAAGACATTCCCCTGTAGAGCTGGGAGTAAACAAGGCAGTGTTATGGTGCTCCCTTTCCTGCTCCCAGCGAGGGGAAAAACAGGGCCACGTCACGACTCAGGGGCTGGAGCAAAGCTGCAGGAGGCACACAGCTGGAGGCAGGTACAGGCAAAGATGGGAACAAAATTGGAGGTGTCTGTGGGAGCAGGGCTGTTGGATCATCACGGGGAGATGTAATTAATGAGTGTGTGTTTTGTGGGGATGAGCTGTACCCGTGTATTGTGTCAGGGGAGCGCTCTGTGTGGGGACACGTCTGGTGCGTGCCTTTGAATTCTCCTAAGTAAAGTGATTATTAGCTGTCGTTAAACAGTGCTGGCAGGTATGTGAGGCAGATGTTGTGGATGTGCTGAAAATTCATGAGATGTGCTGGTTCTTGCTCGTGTGAGTCAGAAAAAGCTGTGCAAGAATGGTTATAAGGATTGCACTCACTGCCTCAGTATAACAGTGACTATGGTATCTATTGGTCAAGACATCCTTGGCTCCCCAGTGTCATGAACTTGTTTTTATACTCTAGTTAGAGCTGTAAAGAGCTGTTTCAGGTGTGAAGGCCTCCTCTCATCTTTGGTATCAATCCAATGCCAGCTGTAGCCCTTTGGGTTATGATGAGGGAAAGAGAACTACTAAACGCTGCCTGAGGAAGGGCTAAGGCAGTGTCTGCTGATGCTCAACACCATTCCCCCCTCTGCTTAGGTGGGTAGAGCTGGGCTGTGGAAAGGTCACTGTTAACAAGGTGATAAAATGGAGTTGCAAAGCATTAAATATGCCCAGGATGACCATCTGCTGAAGTCTCCTAAAGCAGACAATTGTTTGTGTCATTGCTTGAGGAAAGAGGTGCAAAGCAAAATGCCCTGGAAGCATTCTGGCCAGTGTGAATCCTCACCAGTGTCCCCAGTCTCCACCTGGCTGGATCTCACTGGGGCTTGGGCTGCATGAGAGAGAACCTGCCAGTGCAGGTGTGTCACCTAGACCCCCTGAGATAAGAGTGCCTTCTCTTCAAGCTTGTTGCAGCTCTCTGAACAGAAAAGGCTGGTTCAGGAAAACACCTGAGGTACCTCTGTGTCACCCATTGTGGCTGTTGCAGGGCTCTTGTCTGGGTCTCTACTATGCCTCTTCTTCCCGTGGCTCCCTCAGAGAGCTGTGATTGCAGGCAGGGGGCAATCAGGGAATCTCTTTGGTTTGCAGCAGAAGTAGAGGTGTGGAGGCTGCAGGGTGTCCTCAGGGGGAGCTGACCTTTACTGAGTACCTGGCTCTGTGGCCAGCTGTGCTCCTTTGCCAGGGGGCAAATTCCTGCCCAGTTTCCTCAGAGGCACTCCAAGCAAGCAATGGAAGACACCAAGCCACGTGCCATTCATAGAAAGAGATGAAAATCAGTCCCCAGGGTTACAGCAGCACTCCTGGAGCACAGCATCCAGCTGGACAGTCTGTGGCCTTCTCCCACCGAGCAGCTTGGGAGCGCTGAGGGACTCCTGGTGCTGCTGCTCCTACAGGCTGGGCCGGGGCTCAGTGCAGGGTGTGGAGGCTCTCACTGGCACTGCAATTCCTCACTGGTTAGTGGGTGCTGGGCTTGTTCCTCTTGGCAAGCTGATGGTTGGACTTGATGACCCTGAAGGTTTTTTCCCACCTTAATGATTCTGTGATACCGTGAAATATAAAGAAGGTAGAGGTGGCAAGGCTGCAACACAGCACTGCAGCAGCAGGGCTTGGGCATCCCCCACATGCAGCCTGTCAGGAGCACCCCCTGCATCCTTCCACTTGTAGTTCATTTCAGCCACGGAAGTGAGTCAGGACTGAGTGCAATTACCTGGTTTGGGGTTTTCTCCTAGAAATAAGCGTGTTTTAGACTAACATCTTAAAAGCTCAGGTTAAAGCCTAATTAAGCAGCCATGGGCAAGCTTTTTTTTATCTTTCCAGTGTCCATAGTGAAGTCTGCCCCTTCCAAATACAGTGCCAGCGGGCTAGGGTGGATAGGTGGTTTTAACAATTTGAGGGATAAGAAGAGCAGGAGCAGTGGACAACTTAGGCAACAGGAGGCTTACTTTGGTCCCTCTTAGAATGAAAAACCTGAATGCCACAGATTCAGAACAGCCAGGAGGGGACACCGCTGACACCTTGGTGTCAAAGCCATCGCCTGCGAATGCCAGGTCCCGTGGACAGCTGTGTGGGCAGGACTCAGGCAGGAACAGCAGGAGCCGAAGGGTAGGAGAGGGAGAGGAGCAAGGGAGGGAGGAGAGAGTGGAGGCAGCAAACGTGACAGAACCTAGATGTTGCCATGGAGAGTAGCTCATGAATTTTTCCTCCGTGGCCTGCTATTAAAAATGTTTTGTTTAGCTTCTGCCAGCACGTTGTTTTTATTTTCCCCTTCCATATCTGAAGGACATCCAGAGGGAATTCTGGCTCCCTCCGTTCCCTTTGGCCTCACTGTGGATGAAAATATACAGTCACTTGACAGGGGAGAGCTGGCACCTGCAATCCCTGTCTCCACAGGGCCTGTTCCCAACTCCCGAGTCTGCGGAAGGCGGGCTGTGGATAGGATGAGCTCCCTGGTTTCCCTACACACCTGGAAAATGAGCAGCACATCCCAAAGCACCGGGTGCCCGTGAGTGATCCCAACTGTCCCAGCAGCTGGCTGTAGCTCCAGCGCCGAGCTCTGCATCTGTTTGTTATTAGCAGGTTTGTGTCATGCGGTCAGAACACACTTGACAGTGTTTATGTCGCTTCCACACAAGACAGCCCACGTGCAAGCAAGACAGCAGTGCCTTTGCATCAAAAATGAGATTTTTCTCATATTTAATGCTTTAGAAAAACTCTTCTAAAAATGTGGAGTTTTTAAACAAAAACTTCAAAACTTGACTGCAACAAACTTTCAGAGGCTTCCAAGGCTAAAAATACACAGCAAAATCTTAAATTACAAGGAGGGGTGGGGGGGCTGCATGGGGGTGAAGTGACTTACTAGAGCTTTAATTACACACGGACCCATCAAAATTATTTTTACTCTGCAGCACTGCAATGTTTTGAACACTTAAAAGCAGCCACCCATAAATAGTGAGATTGAAGTACAGCTTGTTCCACTGCCAGGCATTCCACAATCCTCGGGTGAAGTTTTCCAGTCCAGTCCTTTGGTTTAATTCTGTTGACTTGATGCATAAAATTAAGGGTGTGCTTGAAGTATCTGAGACTGGAGAATTTCTGCTGAACAGCAAATGCAAGGCCCCCCTGCATAATCCACGGTGGTGGAGCAGACCTCAGAATTCTGCAAGGACTTGCTGAATTGTCTTTGCAAGTTGCACCTACTTGATTCCCAGACTGGTTTTTTTTCTTTTTTTTTTTTTTTTTGCTCCTCTTGGATAAGTGCGTGTCAGAAGGGGATGACAGCCCAACTGTGCATGTTAGACAGGGAATGAGGAGCCAGGGAGGCTGAATGACCTGTCACTGGTTCTGCTGCTAGCCAGGGGCACTGCTGTGAAAACAGCCGAGGCACTGCAGCCTCACTTCTGCTCAGTGCTTGCTTTTTTTTCCTTTGCTAATGGAACAGAGGGAGGATTTTAATTAATTTGCATCCTTATTAAGTATGCCAGCATTCAGAGAAATAATGCAATTGGCTTCCAATTATAACAAACATCAGGGAGAACAAAAGGCATGACCGCTGTTTACAGTACAGGGTGCTTTGCTCAGAGCTTGTCTGACCTAAGTGGACTCATTCCTGCTGCTCTGTAATTTTATCAGCAATTTAAAAGCTCTGTTTCATGGAATCAGCTCTACTGCTGGTTTCTCTCTATTGTCTCCTGCCATGCAGAACTTTCTGTACTTATATTGCCTACTGTTAAACCGGGTACTTATCCCACCTTGTGTTCCTTTCTCCTCCTGCCGGCTGCCAGGAACACCAGCTTGGATGCTCTGCCATGGCTCTCCTAGTCCCAGTCCCAGGCTGCTCTGCACCCACCCACTGCAGGAGCCTGGGACCTGAATAAGAGAGGAACCAAGGAGCCAGAAATAATTGTCCACTAAACCATCTCTTGTTTTTAAGACTCTCTTTAAGGCTCTGATCCTATTCACAGAAATGAATTTTCTGTTTTCTTAATGTACATCCAGAAACAAATCTCAAGCCATTCTGTTCTGTGCTGTTGATACTGAAATAATTTGAATGTGGCTTTTCACCCAAACTTGACAAACCTGGAAGCTTCAACAGCAGAATGTTTGGGGAGAACCCCTCCTCCTTTCAGAGAGGCCATGAAACCTCCTGCAAGAAAATCTTTCTGGCACCTCTAGGTTCTAAAGGATGGTGGAAGTAAAAGCTGTGTAACAGGGGAAAAATAATGAGGAAACAGCTATGGATTCTTAGGAGCTTCCACAAGGGCTCTTGCCAATTATACAGTGACAAACTGAAGTTTATTCTTAATTGTCTGTGCCAGGGAAAGCTCTTTCTTGTCAGGCACAGAGCAGGAGGAGGGCATGCGTGACCCTCCAGCTCCCACACGAGTTTAAGGGCTACTGGGTGAAACAGCATCAAATGCTCGCTTGTCTCCCTGCCTCTGCCCTCGCACAGGTTAATTAAGTGCCATTAGCGCCCATCTCGGGCAGCTCTAACCGGGCAGAAGGAAAGCAGCAGGCCAGGGGCAGTGCAGGGCTCCCTCCCTCCAGCCCTGCCTGGATGATCCAGCCCAGCAGCCACAGCTTCAGGCGAGGTCTGCAGCTGCTCTGCCTCCTCTGTCTCTCTCATCAATGCCTTGCAACGAATTTAGCCCTTTGAAGCTCCCTAGCAGCATCTGCTCTGCTCGGGGAAGGATGGATTAACTACTTCTAAGATTCACTGAGCAGTGACTCTGAGCTTGCTGCGATGCCCTGCAGCCCTTAACTGTGAAGACAAATCATGTTAATTAGGGACTACCAAGACACAAGACAGAATTAATCTTATTAGAAAGTTAGATGGGGATGCAGAGCAATTCGAGGTTATTCTACTGAACAAGGCAGCTGAAATTGCAGTGTAATAAATTGCACCAGCCTCCAAAATCACCCCAAAGGACAAGCTATCTTTTAAGGACTAGAGGAATGTAAAACAAAAGTGACATAAATGTTCGGAGATCTGCAGTGATAAGTGTGCAGGAGACTAACAAAAATACCTTTTCTTTTTTTTTTTCTTAATCCAGAAAACTCAGTGCATGCATTTTATGAGCCAAAGTGTCTCAGGCAGGGACAAACAGGACATAAGAGAATTGCACTCTGTAGCTAAGTGGTGTGGTGCTGTACCCAGGAGTCTGGAATATGATTTGTGAGACCAGAACTCCATCCTGGATTTACAGCTGCTTGCTAAGTAATTTGGAAGCTGTAACTCTATTCTTATAATGCCAAAGTAACATTATTAAGGTGTTAATTTAGATAGTCTGTCAGGAAATTTACTGTCTAGCCTGATGGGGCTATATCCTTGTTGTTCTGTTCAGTGCTACCATTAGTCAAACAGTGACCAGGTCTTGCTTTTAAAGGACACTTTTCATAAAACCACTATTCTTAGATGAAAGGTAAAGCACTTTACCTACTAAAGCCACTGCAAATTTGCGGTTTTGCTCATGGACAAAGCACCTGAAATATTTAGGAGATGGTGCTTTACACTCTTAAGTTTGGCTGTGGCACCTTCAGGTAATTCAGACACTTTACAAACAAAAATCTCATTTCATGGTCGTTCACTTGATTGAGAATACCGAGATTTTTTGTCCTATTCAGCAAAACCACTGGGGAACATTTCCAACAACACATGCAGCTTTTGCATTCCTCTGAAGCAGAACTTCCCACATTACCATCCCTGACCAGCAGATTTGAACGTGATGGGCTCTGCAGAAGAGCGGTGTGGGATGAGGAGGACAAGGATCCACACAGAGCTGGGCTGCAGCAACCCACAGCCTCTTTGGTGAGGGTGCTGTAATTCTAGAGGGGAAGCACAAAGCCAGAGCAAGCCTCTACACATGACCAGTCTTGCTCCTGTGGACAAGCTCTGGAGTCTTCCAGAGCCATTTTGGCTCCCCTTGGAAAGGCCCCATGCAGACCCAAAGCAAATCTCTTCTGGCAGCGGAGAAATGAGCTGTGGTACCTCGTGCCTGACATCACCCCAGCCCAGGCTCCGTAAATAGTGCGGGCTGGAGTGACCCCTGACTTTAAAGATTCTGTGAATATGAGCACCAGCCAAGACAAATGAATCCAGCCCAGATAGAACTGCTTTCTGAAAGGAAGATTTCCTACTAGGATGGACAAAATGTGGATATTATGGAGGCTAGTGCATGTGTCAGCATCAGCAGGTGTCCCGTGATGTTGTGGATGAGGACCTGAGCAACCGGCTCTACTTTAACCCACTTGGAGGCAGGACTGTGACCTCCAGAAGCCTCTTCCAGTCCCAGCTATTCTATGGTATTTCTCCAACTACTCCACACAAGGCTAAGCTGATCTCTTTGATTCTTTTCCCCGAGCCGTGTGCTTCTGCCACCACGTGTCTGGCAGCTCTCGAACACAGGCCTCTTCATGATTTCTCAATTTATTTTTGAAAAGCTGCGCTGGTTCTAAAATGTCAAGTGCAATTACTCTCATAGCAATCAGAAATCTTGCTGGTGAGTTGCTGATCACACCAAAACAGGTGAACTTCAAGCTGCTCCCCTGAGCCATGCATGCTCCTGTCAAAGAGCTCGGCCAGCCTCTCAGGGGAGATGCTTTTGTACTAAAGGGACACACTGCTTTGTGCAGAAGCACGGTCCTTCTTTAGAAGAAATATTTACATGGATAAAATAATCATTTCTGCAGGGACCAGTCCTCTTCTGTCTGAGAGCAAAGCTAAAGGAAATGCCACAGCTTAGGTGAGCAGGTCACAAACATAGAGATGAATACTGGGTTGTGTTCAGGTGCCAGGTTATCCACAAACAGTTAATGCTTCTTGGCCAGCTGGGATGTGTCCAGCAAGGCACAGTCCTGTAAATGTGCTTGTGAGAATTTATATGTGGTCTTTTCCTCTGAATTCCCTCTTCCCTCCATTACTAGGAGTTCTTGTGTTCCCACTTTGCAGGAAACAGCATTTGATTTACACGTATTTCTGTCAAAGGACAGATTTCCCCTTTACCAAATACTTTCCAATATCTGCCAACTAGCTACTGGTCAGCATCAGACAAAAAGTCTATGTGTGGTTTTTTGTAGGTATCACAAAGCACTGAGCTCCCAGAAGCACAATAGAGCACATAATGATTTTGAGTAGAATATGAAAAGTAATACCTCTAATGTACAATGACTCAAGGACCTCATTTTCCAGAGGTTAGAGGAGACTTATCTGGAGTGAGGTGTACCAGGAAAAAGTGTTATACAGAGAAACTCGAAATTAACATGGTTTCATCCTGCCTCTTCTTTTTTTTAATTCTGATGTGGAATAGGTTACAATGAGGTTGGGGACAATGGTAATGTGGTACAACCCTCCTGTGCAGGGCTGCTGGAAGCACTTATCTCACTGTCAAAAGGTGCAGCTGAGACTCAGACTTTTAGGTGTCCTTTCCAGAAGTTGCACTGGGGGCAGCAGACCAGCCATAACACCTGACACTGACATTGCAATGCAAGACTTCACAGCCTAAACAAAGAGGTTGTTTATCTGCTTCTGTAGGTCCTCCAGTTAGACAAACTGGAATTCACTAGGCTCAGGTTTTTATGGTATTTCCTAAGCAAGGCTGTTTTTTGGGGAGTACCAGTCCTGCAGAGGAAAGGGAATTCACATTTGCCATTTGTGTGCCAGCTGGGGCCAGGACCCTCAAGTGAGAGGCAGTGTTCGCACCCCACAAGACTCTCCCTGTGCCACAGAGCTCTTTCTGCTGTTCTTGAACATCCCCAAAGCTACTCCTCACATATTTTCTTGGGAACTGTGTACTGTGGCTCTCTGGAGCAGCTCAAAAGGCTTCATAACCTCCCACTGACCAAGGGCTGCCTTTTGCACCTTGCATGGCTCCCCCAGTCCAGGACCCTGGAGCAAGCAGCAGGGAAAGCTGAGGAATGCAGTTCCTTGGAAAGAAGGAGTGGGCATAGAAGGAAAACACTTCCTTCAAGAAGGCCAGGCAGAACTGAGAGACCATCCATCTAACCTTTATTCATTCCTCTGTTGTTTTACTTTTCCTTCTGCCAAAAAGTACATCTATATTGGACCCAGATTCATCCCCGACATAAATCTACTCACTGCCAGAGTTACACTGGGGATTAATTTGGCTCACCAGGTCTAACTTGATCTTGGCAGCAATTCTGAAGTGCAAACTGCAGAAGGACAGTACTTTTAAATAATAGTAACAGGCCGTGGCAAACAGCATATGCCTGCTGCTTGATATGAGGTTGATAAGTCAAATTCAAACATGGCTAACATGAATAGCATGGATACATCCTTCAGCAGAATTAGAAATGGTAGCAAATTGATTCTATATGCCCACATGCACTTTCCTAACTTTTTAGCAAGTCTGTTGAGCTGTCTGAGCACCAGGCTCTGCTTAGCAGAGGGTGTTGCTCTCCTTGCTCCCCGGCTGAGTAGGACCACGGTGCCTGGTGATCGTGGCAGGCTCTTTGGGCTTGCCTTGTGCCCAGAAGCTGACCAGCTGGGAGACTCATTATCCAGTTCCTGTGACTCTCCATCTTCTAATGGCCAGCTGTGGTTTCAGCTCATTCTCTGGCCTGGACTCACTGTATCAGCATTCACACTAAAATGTGAATTCAGTTTATGGGACTGCTCAGATGAAACTAAGGGGAGATCTACACTTTCCCCCGCTACAGAAAAAGGTCTCCCGCAAATCTCCTACCTCAGCAGAGTTGTGTCAGTCATGCAGCTTCTCTTGTCTCTCCAGCTCCCCTAACCAACTTCCTTCCTCCCTTGCTTTATCTTGGAAGTGTTGCAGCATTACCTCAATTTCCCTTCTTTCACAAATGAGGTTTCTGTCCTCTCTGCTGAAATAGTTCTCCCCAAGGTCTGCAAAGAGTCTGGATGAGTGTCAGGACCTGTGCTCCATGTGCAGTGTTTCTGGTTCCCAGCTCTGGCCTGCACTAGGGCTCTCTGGTTTTTGACATCTTGCCATCTGCCTCACTCGTGTCTCCTGCTGTGTCCTCAGCATCTCTCACTCTTTGTTACCATCCTTCTCTTCCTTTTCACAGGGGCACTGACTCAGCCTCTGCAATTCCCTTCCCCCTGTTTTCTGCTCCCTCCATACCGTGCCCTCTTCAAACTTCATCTGCACTCAAGCCTCATGTGCCATCTCCATTTCTATGCCAGTGACTCAACTCCTGCATCTCTTTAGGACCCTTCTCCCACCTCCTGCCCACTCCTTCTGGTCTCTCTGCTTGGACATCCTTGCCTCTTAATGAAGATGGCAAAATCAAACTCCATTTCCTTGCACAGTGAATGTTTCTTACTGATGACACCACCAACCACCTTTCCATCAATCTGGCTTGCAAGTAAATAGAAAAGGAGGATAATTATGTATTTAATTCCTCCCTCTCCTTTTCCCATGCACTCGGGTCGCTCCAACTACTATTTCTTTTTTCTCTCTCTCATAAAATTAAATGTTTTTTCCTTCCTTATATTCACCTACTCTCCAGCCAGAGTTCCCTTTCACATGCCACATCAAATGCTTTTCCCTCTAAGACTTTGCTTTCAGAGCTGGTGAAAACCTGTTACTGGTTTCATTTTCAGACATCCTGCAACACAAACCCCCTACCTTGAATTAGGGATTTGTTCTAGATCCTGTGTGATACAAGGTAACTTGCTGTAACAATTTATTTCCGTAGTTAACCAATGTCCCAATCCGTATTAGGAATCCATAAAGGCTTAATCAGTTAAACCATTGTTGTGTCATTTTATTCTTGATTTATTTAAGACTAATCAATGCGTCAGATGCTTTCCTTGCACACATAGGTACCTGCAGTTCAAACTACCAAGAAGACAGGCAGCAATACTTTCTCCTGCCCAAAATTCAGCAACAGTGCTCCTTCCCACACCCCTCCTCTAAGCATGGGATCCTGTGTGCTCCGAAAGCACGGACCATTGATGTGCTGCTGCACACCTCAATGTTCTCCTCCTACTTAGGAATTCCTTACTCTTCTATGCTAATCCCTACAGGTGTCTGCAGTGTATTTCTACAGTCATTATAACTTCCTACACTTAAGCATTAAATTACCCCACGTTTCTAGCTAAAATAATTCATTTTTTCTTTTAATTTTAGTGATTAAAAACGTAGCACTTTTCCTTCCCTCACATTTTACAAAACGAGATTTCTAGTACAGTACTGTACAAAAGCAACAATCTGACACATTAGAGCTATTCTGCCATCTTTTATTGTGCCTGCAATGAAAAAAAAAAATAAGCATGTATTTTTAGCTGTGCTACCTAGAACAATCTGATAGCATAAGCCTGTTATTGTCATTCAAAGGAGCGTTTGTTTAACCAGATGCACTCATGAAAAATTATCTTAAATCTCACAATTAGTATTTTGCAGAGAAAAATGTCTGTTCCATGCAAAATCCAAAGACACTGATGCACTAAGACCACATCACAGAGCAGCTGCATCTTACTCCTTTTTTTGGAGATGGATTGGAAGAGCACCACCACCCCTCTGGGACATCAGAGTCATCCACAGCAAACCACGCCTCTCTATCTCAGGCACAGGGAAGGAATTAAGTCAGTGCAACGCTCTGAGCAGAAGGATTTACTGTAGGATCTCACATCCTTAATGATCCTTATACCATGCATTACAAATGGAACCACTGTCCTACAGCAGCTCCTTGGAGGGAAAAGCTGTAACAAGTTGGTTTGTTGCCTTTTTTCTTGGTCTTAAAATTAAAAGCTAGACACGGTTAAAAGGAAAGGGGCTTTTATTTCGGTATTTATTTAGGATCCTTGGTGCACCACATCATCCAGGTGGAGTGCACCGAAATGCACACCGGAATGCACCCACACGATAAATCACGTATACAACTTATAGGCCTTGCAAATTAGCATATCTATCAAAGATTCCCCAATGAGAGACTTGAATGAATCCCCCCATTCTGAGGAATCTCCCCCCTGGATGGGCCTATCTCAGTTTACAGGATGTGTTCTAGAGAGGACCTTGGTGTCTGGGGCTTTCTGACCCTTAGAAGCGAGGCTTCCGGGATGTTTGGTCTCCTGGCTTAACGGAACATGGGGTATCAGACTTAGGGAATTACAAGTATGTGGGCTAAAAGCACTAAGGATATATAAAAGGCTGTATAAAGGAGTATAAAAAGGGGTATATAAAAAAGGCAAAAAATCATCCTGGCATCAGGTTCACAGGAGAGAAGTTTAAGTTCAAAATGCACAGATCGAACTCCTGAATGAGAAGTTGCTAAGGGTTGTGCAGACCACTTTAGTTCTCACCCAGAAAATGCTCCTCATGTAGAAAAGGAATTTCAGCGCACAGTAAAAGCACTGGGTGCTTGTGACTGGGCAAAATCGGGGTCATGTGTGGGCCTGGGGTGTAGGTGGAACAACCCAGCCTAAATGTGTGATTCATGAAGGGTCACTAAGCACAGGGAGCTCCAGGCTGCAGTGTTCCCATGGCAGTTCCTACTGTGTTACCTGTGAAAGAACTAGAGGTAGCCCCAGGACTTTTTAGAAATCTTCGCATTCACTTTTGCAATTTGCTCTGTACTCTTCTCAACTGTTGTATCTGACAGAAAGCAAGACCAGATTTGGGGTGGGAAGAGGATTGGACGGAGTGAAAATTGTGATTAATTCCTCTCAGCACTCATTGAACTAATACTGAGCAAAACACACAGAAGGTCAGTCAAAGACTATGACAATACAGGGGTGCAATTACCACTCATGGGTAGGAAATTCCCTGAATCTCAGAATACCTTGAGGAAGAAAGGAGTATCTGGAGAAGGTGCTGGTGCATTTGCTGACGCGTTGGCTGGCTGCACAAAGCAGGCCAACCTGTCTGTTGCTGTGGGAGAGTTCAGTCCCATCACTGCCAGACGAGTGACAAATCACACAAGGCAGGCACAGTCTGACCATCCACAGGATCCATGTGAAACACCCCATTTCTAGATCTGGGATCAAGGCAGTACAAGTCTATCGGAAAAGTGCTTTTTATTTTCCAGTTAGTGAAAATCAACAGCTGAGCCAGACTGCTCAGCAGGGAGAGAACACAAACATAATTCTTACCCTTCTCAAACGTCTGGCCCTAAACTATTTATAATCCTTCAAATTTTTTTTTTAACATAGGCAAGTAACTGCATCTATTTTTCTACTTACTCTGTTTTAAACATATTGTCTCTTCTGTCCTAATGTCCACACTGACCAAGAGCAGCACTTCATCTAGTTCTCTTTATTTTAGCATCTCATAAGTACTAATGATACCCCGGTGTACATCTGTGTAGTTACACACGGCAGTGTTCTCTTCCTTCTGTTGAAGAATGACAAAAGGAAGGCAGTGAAACCAGAGCGTGGACCTTTGAAAACACTTAGGCACCAAATTCCCACTGAAATCAAGGAATTCCAGGCTAAATCGTGCCTCAGGCCATAGTGAAAGAGCCATCAGGTTGCTCAAATTCTGGCTTTCCTAGTTAAGCCTCACTGCCCTCCATGGGTTTTGGCTATAGTGGAATATACAGACTAGGATTACCAGTATGGACCAGAAAATAAGTATGCTACAGGATATTAAGGAATGTTTATTTGAAATGTCTTTCCTATGCTGTCATAATTTATATTTCTTCCTGTTCAAGCAATGCTGATGACATTTTATGAGGATTTTTATGACTTGAGGAGAGCAGAGCTGATCCAATAGCATCCTATCAAGTGTTTATGCTGTGCAGCTGTATTAGAACTTAATAGGCTGAAGAGGAACAGTGGCCAGACAATTAATCTCTTCTTAGTATAGGTTGTAAACCTGTATCAGAGTCAAAAGAAGGGAATGTGTATCTGTGTCACAGCAGGTTCAGTGCAAAGTTTTTCCAGAGCTCCCCCAAACTTAAACTTGGCTTTAACCGTGGCTTTGCACTGAGTTTTTAGTAGATGGTTTTCTCTGCTTTTTCTTGATGTGAGGTGCTGTCACTTCCAGCCAAGATCAAGGGACAGATGCTGTTTGTAGTACTGCCACAATCAAGTCTCTGATGGACATGTCAATGTCCCGGGAGTCTGAAGAGTGGGAGAGGAAACCTTTCTACATCAGTCACAACCAGAGGTTACAGCCAGGCACCGTCCTGGCTGGCTGGGGTGAAGTGAGGAGAGGCAGCAGCCAGTTCTCAAGTCACCTGGGTTCACCTGCCAGACCCACAGGTAAATACAGCAGCTCTCAATGCTACTGATACAGAGCATGCAAGGACCTCTCTCGTATTTTCTACCTCTTAGATAATGCATAAAGGAAAGAAACATTGTGGACATCCAGCACATCCCTCAAGGAAGGGATCTAAATATCCCCATGAGCAGTGCTGAGAGAACACGTGCTCAGGGTGTTCCACAGTCAGCAAAGCCCTCAGGATTTTTAGGCTGTGCTAAGGAGGGATGGTATGGAAGAGCAGGACAGAAATTGGCGATGTGCTGTGGTGAGCTGCCCATGGCTGGCTGCCAGACACCCACCCAGCCATTCTCTCACTCCCCCTAAAAGGGCAGAGGGGAAAAATAAGATTAAAAATTTTGTGGGTCAAGATAAAGAACAGCAGGATCACTTACCAATTATTGTCAAAGGCAACACACTGGACTTGGGGAAAATCAATTTATTGCCAATTAAAATAGGTTTGGATTGTGAGAAAGAAAACATGACCCTTGCCCCTTAATTTTCACTCCACCCCCAAGTTCAACGTCACTCCTTCATTCCCCATTCTTCTTCCTCTGCCCCACCCTGAACAGTGCAGGATGGATGGGAAATAACAGGGGAGGTTGTGGTCAGTTCACTGGAGTTCCCCTCTGCCACTCCTTCCTCTTGATGCTTTCCCCTGTTGTGGTGCCGACTGTTCCACAGGCTGCAGTCCTTTGGGATAAATCTGCCCCAGCATGAGCTCTCCACAAGCTGCAGTTCCTGCCAGGAGTACCTGTTCCAGCACGGGCTCTCCGTGCACGTCTCTCTGGGATATTCTCACAGACGTGTCCCCCTCCCTCCCTCTCAATATCTCACACACAAAGAGCTGCACTCTGTCATGATGGAAATTACAGAAATTAGAGGGTTTTATGTTGAGCACTCATAAGAAAGAGAGGAGGTCTGAGCTTCAAAAATGCACAAATTCCATGAGACACAGCAGATGTGTATGCATTAGGAGACAGCACGGAGGTCAGAACTACTTCAGTTCTTGTGAGGACAAGATGAGAGCCAGAAAGATGTGTGGGCAATGCCTGAAGTATTTTGAAACTATTGAAGCAAATGCCTTATTTTGCAAGCCAGATAATGGGTAGCTTTCATCTGACCAAACTTCAGGTATCTGCAAGGGAGGTGTCTTGATCTCAGCCACGTACTCTTTGGAGGCAAAAAAACTAAAAACCAAAAAGAGATGGAGGCCCCCAGAGGGTGTGATTCACTTAACCTAATTTAGAGATGAGTCACATGCTGGTAGTACCTAATTCCTCCCCACACATGACAAAGGCAACCAAAACTCAGGTGCACAGGTTACAGGAACCCCATCTAACATGCCCAATAAAAACGTTTGCCATTAAGCTATTTTGATTAAATAATACTAATTAAAATTCTCCTGCTTTGGTGTACCAGCCAGCTAACCAACTCCTTTAGGAGGAGCTCTTCCTACAGGCCAGCAGGATTTAACTCTGTTCATTACAGATCTTCCTCTGAAACTTCTGCTACTGACAGTGTGGGGCACAACAGAGCAAGGACTTTGTTCTGCAGGACTCCTGTGCCCTCGGTGTGGAATACAGCCCTGTCACTATGGATACAGGAGGATGGCAGGACTTAAACTGTGGTTTATGGTAATACCAATGCACCTATTTTGAAATAATATTTTTACTGCTTGTCCCTATTGGTAAAGAGAAGTAAAGATGAGTTCTTTGTTCTGATCATTACAGTTTATCAAAATGACCCTGTTGTTGCCTGCAGCTTTGCAATGCTGATTAAATGCTCCTGCAGCAGCAGGAAGACATCTAAATTTGATGTTTCTAGCTCTTTTCATACTGCTTTTCTTCTGGAGGGTATCTTTTTCCAACATGACAGTGTTTGCAGGGCTCAGATGAGCCCTGTTGCTAAGAAACAAGTCCCAACTGTGCCTTTAAAACTCTGCCTTTAAACATACAACTCAAGGAAATGTTTTTCTTTTCATTATACTGTATTGTGTGTTTTTATTATGACTTCTTTTAACTTGAATCTGACTCTTGAGGCTACATTTCTATCACAATCTTTTGAGAAAGGACTTTTTCCACTGTCTGTCCAGTGCCATGGTCACCTACATAGTTGCATAAATAATATATTTTTAAATAGTATTATTTAAAGGTCACAGTAAGGCCCCATTTTGCACACAATTGTGGTGCAAACAAGAAGGAATACAGAGCCTACTTACTGCAAATACTGGTTAATACTAAACTACAAAGCACAGCATAAATCAGTGCTCTTGCACATGGCAAGCCTGAGCTGCACCTGTGCTTGACTTTGGGTTTTGGTGTGGGTTTTCTTTTTTGCCACATACTAACTAAAACATGCTGAAGCCCATCATGTGTGTGCAAGATAGTCTGTGGCTCTGACAGGCATAAAGCAGATCACAGAAACATGTGAGGGAGCAACCAGCACATCCAAACTAAAAACTGCTTTGTCCATCCTACCTATTTACTGTGTTTCCATTAATGCATGGCACAGACAACACCTCTCTTCTCAATGAACACCAAGTCCAAGAGTGATGGAGGTAGTTCATTAATAACTGTCTTCCTGGAAGAGATTAATGGAAACTAAAGTGTGGCTGCATTATTTGAGGCGTTGAATTGCAAGAGGCCCGTGCAGATTCTCTCACCAGTTCTGCCACCGACTTCCTGGACAATCTGGATATTTCCCCTCAATTCCCCACTCAGATTACAGTCAATCTAAGTGTGTGACGTAACTCCTCCTTGACATCATAACATTCCCTTCTGGATCACAACAGGCCTTGAGTGCAGTCTGCACCTCAGAGTGCTACTGAAATAATAATGACGTGTGTATGTGGCACTTAGGGATGCTGTTTAGGGGTAGCTGTGATGGGTTAATGATTGGACTCGATGATCCTAAAGGTCTTTTTCAGCCTAAGTGATGCTATGATTCTATGAAAATACTGCTTGACTACCTACTTGGCACTTCTCACACCAGTAAATAATGAACTTCTCAGGAAAGACTTAAATCACAGTCACTGGAGTAAGTTATCATGTCATTTCGGTATCGTTCCTTTTACAAAATGCACTGAAGAACATTTACTAGTGTGTGATGAAGTGTCATAAATGTTTAAAACAAACCCACATTTGTAAGGCAGAAAGCAGATTAAGTTGTATGATGCAGCATAAACCAGATTTTTATCTTTGGCTGCTGACTAATTTGAGGAATACAATTCTCATGAGTGTCCAGCTTGGTACTGCAACTCGGGAAGTCTTCCCTGGTTTAAAGGGCAAAGAGCCCTTTAAACAGCTCTGAAATTCTTCTTTACAGTAATAACACAGGAGTAAACTCAAGGGACCAGCTCAACGTTACTAGAAGCAAAAGAGGTGAGCAGGGGCGAGACAAAATAGTTCTAGAGGCTCAACACCACATTGCTCTGTAAGTTGTGGATTCTCAGCTCTGACAAGCGAGTTAAGTTTGCAACAGGAACCTTTTGGACCTGTTTTGCACTGGTTCATATGATGGGTTGGTGTTCCAAGCAGTGTGACCTGGAATCTACAGAGCCACTGGAAAGGGGACACCCTCTCTGTGCAGTTCTGCCTGGGCACACGGAGTAAATGAGCACTCAGAGAAGATCTGGTGGGTTGAAAGCACTGATGTGAGACCAGAACACAGACACACAGGTATTGTACCAAAAATACCATGTTTTACTTAATGCACAGAAGAAAAACCTTTTATTCTTTGTGTCAGTACAACTAAGGGTGGACTGTTACCTTTTAATCATCACAGCCTCAGTAAGAGAAGGATTCCCTGGGTAACTGCTGAGCAAGAGTGGTTCCTGGGAACGAATGCTCGGTCTAAACTCCATTCCCAGTTCCACCACAGGTTTCTTCTAAGTATCAGCTGCACACAGCACAAGGAGACAGATCCTACTTTTAACTGCACTGCCTTGAATTTACCGTCCAAAGTGGAAATACTGAGGCTTAGCTCTGACAGAAATGAGCGTTTGCTCTTTGGTGCCGTTGTGTGAAGGTGTTATTTGGGGCAGGATGGGCTGGTGCCACGGGCTGGCTGAACCCAGAGCCCCCCCATTCTGCTCTCCACACCCATGGCTTGGTTCAAGCTCTGCTCTGCACGCGTGCAGCTGTCCCCACTTCTGCAGGGGGGGTGTAAAAACACACGGATTTTTTGTGGCAGTACGTGGTGTAAGGGGTTGGCTCTCCAGGCACAAGAATCAGCTCCCCACGTACAGCTGACCAAGAAAACAAGAACCAAGTTAGATCACCTCAGGGTGTCAGGAGAATCCATTTCCACAGTGTTTTTGTGGGATGTGTGGGGGACCAAGTGAAATAAGCACTCAGATGCAAGTCAATGTATAAAATTACATTCTGACTTTTAAAAGAGGAAAACAAGAGACTGTTTTTATACTCTCAACTATGATTGTAGTCCCTGTGCTCTTTTCTCTCTTTTACATGAGACAAGAAACCATCCCACCAGCTCTCTGCAGCCACAATGAAATTTCAGTAGGAGGGAAAAAAAAATCCCATGATGCTGAGTCTAAAATATTGTTTTTAAAAAAGTTTCGTTCTTGTTTTGTAAAAACCTTGCTAAACCTTCCCTGGCATTGATCAGTTTGTTGGATGCAGAGCTAAAGCAGAAATACATGCAGCAGAAAAAAGCATTATCAGCTTTGGACTGCAGACAGGAAGAGCTGGCAACGCTTTCACAATTAAACAGATCAAGAGAGGTAATTTAATGGCCCAGTCCAGAGAATCCACACTCATCAAATTGTCTAACTACACTGGAGAAAATGTTCCAAGTCTTTCAGTGGATTACTCAGTAACTAGTCTGGTGCAAATCAATTTGGAAACGGGTCTGCTTTGTTGCAATCATTTCAAAAAGACAGAAGGAAAGTATGGGGAACCACGCTGATCCCTCAGCCAGGGAGGGATTTTCCTCTGGCTGCACCTCACAAATGTCTCCATTTTTGACCATTCCTTTCTCACCATCCTAAATCCTTTGTGAACCCCTCCCAGAAAGACAGCAATTCCAGACTGTGTTGCAGGACAATGAGAGTTGTGTGTCCTTACAGCTGCTTTGTGTGTGTAGAACCAAAAATGTCCAGCTGTACTTTTAGCCAGAATTTAGTCTTCACATTCTTGGAACCAATTTTTAGTGGAAACCTGAAGTCTCCTCACTTCTAATCAGTGTTCACAAGAAGACATGAAAAAAAAATCTAATTCACAGGGAATATAAATATATATAACTCAATCCAGGAGCTTTATTTTTTCTTACTATAATGAACTTGTCCTGACCACTATCAGTGAGAGGTCTGACTCTATGGGCCTCTCTGCATTGTGATTTCTGTGGGGCCAAGTTGCCATCTCCTTCCCTCACGCAGCACAGCAAATACAATGTTGGATAGTCACATCCAAAATATCATGTTTATGGAAATCAAATTGCCATGGCAACAGAAGAGGTCTTGCAAGTATTTTAAAAATAGCAAATTAACAAAACAAATTTATGAAATATAAAATGCATTATTTTATGAATGCTCTTAAACAGATACAACAAATGGTTTTCTAACTACAGAAGGCTTTCCTTTAATGCCATGATCTCACTTTACCATACTGGCATATGTAATAGGTATGCATGCAAATAAATACACATTTTACACTTAAACCAGCAAAAGTATTTCAGCTGGACAGTATCATACTAATGTGATCATTCACCTTATTTCAGGTCAAATATTTTCATAAAAGCATTATGACTCATACTTCATGAAATTACTGAACTTTTTAACATAGTAAACTTGTAACAATGGGTTATAATATATTTATTAGTCTTTAATAAATCTCAGTTCTTCAAAGGCTTATTAACACTAACACTTAGTAAAAATGTACAAACACTTTTTTAAAACAACATTCTTGTTTGGTCCAATTGAATTTTTTTCCCCAACACACTCACAAAATTATTTTGACCATTTAGTCATTTTGCATTCTTTACAAACTTATTTGTGTTTTAACTAAAACAAAATTATTATCCACAATCTCAAAGCATTTTTAAGTTTTGTGTGGATATTCACCAATGCTTGTGGCCAACTAAGAGTTCAGCCCAAATAAACAACAACCTGGTGAGATGCTGGATAATGATCTGTCACGTTTAAATTCATGTTCCCAAAGATGGCCTTAGTCCCCTGCACAATTCCTTGTATCAGCATTATTTCTGAAGTTGGAAATAAATGCAGTACAGGATGAACCCCTGCAGAGAATGTGATTATGTTTCCAGGAGTTCCTCTATTGATTGTATTCATCATTTCCTCTAACAAGATTTGACCATGATCCACTCCAGGCATATCCTCTGGGTATGTTTACACTAGGATTTTTAATTTAAGCTAGAGTATTGCCCATCAGTTTTCATCAACCATCTCATTTATATTTATTGTATTTCATGATCCTATGCTCAAAGACATGGATGTCCATGGTTTTGTCTTATATGGCAGAACTGTAAATTAGTTAGTCATGTAGCCTCTTTTTTAAATTTCAAAGCTCAGTATAATATTGCCATCCTTCAGTGCTGAAAAATCATGACTCAGATTCTCCAAAACTGAGAATTAAAAAAAAAAAAAAAAAGGCAATTCATTCTTTCTTCCCACAGCCTCCATTTTTTTTCTTTTGAGACAGGATCATTATCTTCAAATCCTGCTCCACAGCCATAAGAGTAATTTTTTTTTCTTTTCCTGAAAGCAAAGATTCTCATCTAATCAAGAGCCTCAGGGGACAAGCTTCTAAGGAAACACCAAATATTGTGTGAGTCGGGGTTGCATTGCTGGGCCTTTTGAGGAGCTGTCAAGTAGTTAGAAATTGTTTGGTCTGTAACTCCTTTGGAATGGAAACACTGAGTTTTAAGCTGACTTTATTACAAGGCTTTCATTGCTGAGGGAAGGAGGGTGTAGAGCAGCTTCTAAGTGGTAAGATAGAGAGAGAACAAACTGTGGAAATGAGTATTTTAAATCAAATATTAGAGTTCTGTCCAATTATTTTTTCCTTGACTCTACACAGAATGAAACCTAAGTTTATAACATGAGAAATCAACAAGTGAAATATAACTAGATAAAATGGCATGTGATTTTTTTTTCAAGTTCTTACGGTATTTTCATTTTGGGCCTCCACAGATAACATAAATGCTCACAAACCCTGGGAATGAGAAGAGGGATTAACTTCTTCCCTTAATGAAAAAACTCCTTATCTTCAGCAGAACCAGGGAAACTCAGGTTTCACACTCCTGCAACCTCTAAAGCAAGGTCAACCACACAAACTTTTATTTCTCCTGTGAGGCTGGGCCCTAAGCCTGTCAGTGTTTAAAACCCATCTAGAAAATGGCCTTAATAATGTGCTTTAACTTGGTCAGCCCTGAATTGGGCAGCCAGCTGGACAAGATGGTAATTGTAGGTCACTTCCAAATGAAATAATCTATTCTGTCTTTGACCAGCATCTTTGCACAGTGCTACAACCAAGTCTGTACACATCCACCATGGTGCTGCAACTGTGTCACTCTGAAGTTGTAAAGTTCTACAAAGAAGACAAGTCTGAAGACAGGAGAAAGAATGTTACGTGTTAGATTGACTTTATCTTGCAGAAAATAAGAAAAGCAAGCTCTTTTCATTTTCTCCTTTCCAGGTAACCTCTGAATATAAGTTTTCATAAATAACTGCAAACTCCAGTCCTTTTCACAAACCTTGGGACTATTTGAGAATCCCTTTACCATCCAATCACTTGCTTCTCCACAAAATTCAAAACTGGACACAGATTCTAAAATTCACCTTTGTGCCAGCCACTGCCAACTGCGGGCGTGTTTGTGTTCGGGGTCCTGCACACAGTTTGATGGGTAAGGAGGAGCCTGAGGAGCCTGGTTTCTGCTTCCTGCTCCTCCCTTTACCATCCTGAACAGCTACAGAAACTCTCAAAGTTCTCTTCATCGTGGAGAGATTAAATGGCAGTGAGCTGCTGCAGGCAATGGTGCTTTATCAGGCTTTGTAAATCTCTCCAACACCCACTCATTCAGAGCAGGAGAAAATTCACTTCCTTCCTGCTATCCACACTAGGGAAAATTCACCTGTCAAAAGCACTCTCCTCATCCAAGTTACTTTTACCTTCAAAGCCTTTCACTCATTTTCTCCCTTGCTGCAAGAAGTTCCAGTTCTTTTGCCTTCTCACTGAATCTCTGCAAATGTACTTTTCTCCTCCTGGACTTGATTCTCTGTTTCTCTCCACGTCACACCCTTCGTTTGGAACAGCTTTCTAGCCACCTTAAAATTCAGCTGGTTTACTTGGCCATTTAACAGCTCTTCTCTGCTGTCTGCTCCCACCTTCACTCTTAATCTTCCAGTACATCTGTCCAAACTGCATTAAATGACAAACAAGATTACAAGATGCTGAGCAAACCCTGTCTCCTTATGTGTTCATTAAGTAATGAATATCTCCACAGAGCTGCTTCAACAACAGCAGTGAACAAAAACCACTGAACAAAAACGTCCCTGTCCGTTTCAAAAATGTCCCTGGCCATTTCTTTTGTCTTCTATTTTGGTGGAAACAGAAGGCATGAGGGAGGCAGAGAAACTTGTCTGCATTTTAGCTGGTCTGGCACTGACAGCAATTCAAAGGCTGCAGCGCTGGGTTAGTGCACAGCTTGACAGAGAAATGAACCAAAAAGTCATTTTAAATGCAAGCGGAGCTCAAGAGCTGACTTCTACCAACTGTAACAAGTTAGGAGCAAAAACTAACCAAAGGATAGAAACAGCGCCAAATATTTGGACCAAGGAGCTACAAATTTGAAATACTTTTGCATTTATTCAGATCACAAATTATCTGTGAACCTCTTTTGAGTTTTCCAAGATTGTTTGTCATTCTAGGTGGTCCAGACACTTCCCAGCACAAAAATATTCCAGACTACCCAGTGGTGGTAAGGTTGTGGGACGACTGTTCAATACCATCAGCCAAGTAAGTTATATATTACAATTAGATTTCTCACTTAAATCTCTGTTATAAAAATAAAAGAAAATAAAAGAGGAAGTTAATGGTCTTCTACTTGCTGAAAAGAACAAAGACCTGCAGGTGCAGAAACCTCAGATTCAGCTGTTCTTGTGCCCAACTTTACCTCACTGTGAGGATGATCTACGGCTGATACCACGGGTACCAGTAATGGAGCAGTAACCTGGATGCACACATTTTATTGCAGGTCTCATCTCCCACCTTGCACAAGCACAAGAACAAATCATCATAAAGAACTTCTTGACCTTTTCAGTGGAAAACACAAAACCTGGCAGAGTGAAGTCTACTGGCAATGGGTTTGCTTTGTTTAATTATGCTCCCATGAACAAACAGCTTGTTTCTGCAGACTACCAGCATCACAGGCTGAAAGGCAATGTTAGCTGAAAAACTGCAGCAGTAAGTTCTCAAACACAAATTCACACAAACACTGGAGAAAACCTTTGTTCTCCACAAATGAGCTCGTAAATCACACAGATTCATTGGTTTGCATGTCTATAAGAAAAAAAAATATTTATAAGGTTCATAAATACCAAAGGGAGTTTGAGATTTTAATGCACGTGTGTCTGAAAGCCCAAATTTCTTTTTTCCACTGTTTGCTCTCCGTAGATAAGAAAATGTGTTTTTTCCTTGAAATTCTTTGTTTCAATAATGAAGGCAATGGATGCTTGCTTGAGGCATCTATTTACCATTCCAACCACAAAAATAAAATGGGTATTGGTAATTTTATGCATATCTTATCCCTTCAGCTTTTCTCGAGTGTTGTGTTCTGTACTTCTATTCATCTCTTTGGAGAGCTCATTCTGCTCAGGAGAGCCTTGGTTTCTAATGAGAAGATGCTTGGCTTCTATAAATCAAATATTAAAGCCGCATTCACACAGCTGAAGATACAGTGCTTGAACTCTATCAAGACTGAATAAACAGATGGCAGAAGACTCGTGATACGGAGCTGACACGCCCGGGAACAGGAGAGCTGCACTGTGGGACCACGGAAGAAAAAAGTTCAGTGGACTGGGAATCACCCCTTCTTTCTGTAGCTGCTGTGAGAGGCTGTCACTCCTGAACTCCTCCACGGGCTATTTCGTGGCACATGGGTGGCTGCTCTCCTATCCTGCGCTAACATAATTTTATGCTACGTATTTCCATTACTCCCTGCATAAAAATAGCGTACATGTATAATGCAGGCTGGGATCCAAAAGTCCACCCCCTTCCCGACAGGAGCGATTAATCTTGGAGAATACCTCAGACTTTCAGAAAATTTCACTCACTTCTCACATTTCCCTCAAGTTCCCCCCCCCACCCCCCACTTCGTTTANACCCCCCACTTCGTTTACCCCCTCCCACACACGTGATGTAGAGAGAAGGAAGAGCAGAGAGGAAGGAGGGCAAGATTCCCATGTATCAGCTCCGGGAATGACAAGGAGCCAGATCTTCTCCCACGCTGACTGGCACACGGCAGCTCCAAGAGAACACAGTCTGCCAGCTAAAGGGCACGGCCAGCCCTTCTCCCATTTGCCATCTGCAGCGCGTACGGGCTGGAGGTGCACGCCGCTCAGTCCTGCGGGACCGGGAGAACTGGATGCACCTCTACCTCTGCTGGCAGCATCATCTTCCATTCTCCAGAGCTCATCACCGCATGATTTGGCCCTGATGCCTCAGGACCTGCTCTAGAAACCCAAAGCCAGACCAGAGGCTGCAATGCCTGTGGCAGAGCTGGAGCTGGAGCGCTGGTAGCCAAGGCGCGATGGCTTTTGTCACAGCACCCGCTGACTCCTCCCTCATCTTCCTCTCTTACTATCTCCTTTTATGAACCTGAGCTTGGAACACCTTCACTGCAGCTCAGCCCTACAGCCCCATTAGACACAGATGAGAAAGACTGCACTGGACCATGGAAAACCGATCCAGAACATTTCCAAGTGGTTGCACCTGTCACAGCAAATGGAAGGAATGTGTAATTTCAAGGCTATTCTGCAAAACAGATTACAAGTAGATGGGCTAATCAAGATTTTCTTACACTGCATTTGGTCTGAATTTTAAGTTTTGGCAAGGCAAAAGTTAACATATCCCCTGGGCATGAAAAAATTCCTATCAACTACATCTTTTGTAACATGTATGGAAAGAGTAGTTAAAACCCAGTTTACAATGCATCTCAAAACCTGCAGTTCTGGGTTATTACGTGAAACTCTGAAAATTAACCAACTGAAAAAAATAAACTGACTGTAAACAAAGAGAAATATTTACTTCTCCTGTCCAAATAGAGTACTACTGCAAAATATAAATAGCACAAATGAAAAATAAACCGGATATTTAAAATTCTCATATTTCACCCTCACAGGTGACTTCCATAACACAGGAAAGATAATTTAACTAAAAAAATAGAGGCTTTCACATGCTGAGAGGCTGCCCAAGGATTTGGTAGCCTGCATCAGAGTGCAATTTCTATTTGGATATCACTGCTCTGAGGCACGGGGCACTAATGAAAACCTCAACTGCACCAGTCTCCAAGCAGTGGAAATCTTGATTTATTCAATGTTGCCCATTTGCTTGTCTACTCTGGTGGTTTCTGACCCTTCTTTGCAATTGCACTGCAGAGTCTACACATGAATGACAACTACATGCAAAAGAGATGAGTGATGAATTTAGGGACTGAGAAATAGAGGACTTCCATTAACACCTAAACACAGTCACACTCTCCAACTAAGCAGGCAGAAATATACAGCAAGCCTGTGAAACATCATTTTAATGTGTTATAAATCTGGACTACAAGAATTGATGGGAATTTTGCCATTTACTTCGCGGGGAACAGGCTCACATCCTTGATGTGAATACTTCACACCACTGCAAATCTTATCTATTTTACAAGTGTTGCTCAGCTCATTGAGATGGCTGAAGTACAACAATGACACAAAGTCTCTTTTTACCTTGAACATTCCTGCCAGTAGATTCGTGATCCTCCTGTTTCCCCTCATGTGTGGGCTATGTGATACATGACAGGATGTGGCTGAGATTGTAAATAGCTGTATTCCAGTCAGGTGCATCATCTCAGAGTAAGTTTTCTCTCAAACTGCATGCGAAATTAGCAGCTTCATTAACAGAATGGTTCACTTGTGTACAAACTAAGTGCCACGCTCTGCATACAGAGCTTGGGATGCATCTCCAAAACACTGCATTTCGGCAGTCCGTGGGGATGCCACAGGAAAGGATTTCTTTTGATTTGTAGTTTGTTTGTTTTACTACTTTTGCAGCAGGGTACCAGGAGAAACAGCGGCACAGCCAGCCAGGTCGTACCGCTGAAATCGGCGCATCAAAGGGAAAACAAGTTTTAAAAAAATCTCCGCCTGTTAAAAAAAGCCCCCAAAACAGAATTAAAACCATTTTGTGCTGGTCCGGCCCGTCAGTGGTTACACAACCAACACGGCTGCATAGTCCAGGTTCAACTCCCAGGCTTTCAACCAGCACGGACAGGGAGCCCTGAACACTCACCTTTAGGAAGGAAGCTCTGTCTGCTGTCCTTCTTTAGGCACCTTCCGTGTGAGGGAAAGGCACAACACTGGCTACCCCCAGAACACCCACAGCAACAGCCAGAGGAAAACTCCGGGCAGAGAACCACACTTCAAGCCAATTTCAACACGAGGATGGCTTATGGGGATCTATCCTACTGGGATGAAGGGAGAACACTGAGGGTTTTCTAGCGTGCTGCGAAAAGCAGCACAGTGGGAAGTGTCAGATCACTCGGATGAGGAAAAGGGCGTGGTAAGTCAGGCTTTTGTCCTGTACGTCTACGGTGAAGATGTAGTGTCTTCCATGCCAACAGAAAACAACACTCACTTTGAAAACTCTGGTTTTGAACTTCTCTCTCTGAAGTGGGAAACTAAGCCCCAGGGAACCTAAAACCCCACAACAGCACTCAACTCCAGAGTTTGTCTTTGATTCGTCACTCCAGGTTCTTCAGATGGCTGCACACAAGGGATGTGCAAACAGCACACCCGAGCACAATGCATTGCATCTGGAAGCACACATCCCAGCCCTTCCACGGGAAAACTCCGAGGTATTTCAAAAGGTGCATGTTTTCCTCTGGAATACATCCACAGGTTCAGAGCAAGCACACTGGAACAGCAATGGCTTGTACATGTTGCACACACTATCCCACCCACACTCAGGTAGTTCTTTAATCAGAACTTTAAGAATTCCAGCTTTGTTAAGGAATTAAGCCACCTGAAACACATGAAGCAATTAAAGGCAGGCAGTAGCTCTTTAAAAGCAGGGCTAGGTGGAGGATACTCCCATATCATAAAGAAGGCTTCTGCAGTGGCTACAGTAGCAGAAACAGCAGCCAGAAATGGACTATGAGAGACTTGAGGTATGGGTTAATGAGTTATGGATTATTTTGTTTGGTTTTGGTTTTTTTATTAATGTGGTTACTTTGCTTTCAGCTAGAATATTTGTATCTAGCCTTGTGTTCCGGGGGCTTTTGTAGTGTTCAAACTGCAGGCTCCTGTTGCAGTAAGCAATTCCTAATTAAAGAGGAGGAAAGGGGAAGTATAGAAAGGATGCAGCCACATCTTAGGGATGTGTTACCTGAGCTCACCAGAGACTTTGTATTGAGAAACTGTGACTCTCCAGTTTCTCTGGACAACGGTTCTAATATTTTCCAGGGGTCTCCGTAGAAAACCCGGGACGGTGGGCTCTGAAAGCTCGCCTTAGCTAGCGTTGTGGTCACTGTGAGCCGTGGTTCTCTGACTAAAATCATAGTTCGCGAGAGCCCGAACAGCTGAATCCCTTCCAAAGCGCACGATCTCCGCCCGGCGAGAACGGAGGGGTCGGAAGGCGCGGGGGATGCTCTGTGCCCGGGTCCAGGACCGGCCGTGCCCCGCAGAGGGGCGCAGCGGGCTCGGGCCGGTGCCGTGCGAGGGAAACGCGACCCTCGCCCGCTCCACTCGGTGGGGCGCGGGCGCTGCCCCGCGGCTCCCCGGGGACCCCGCAGGGCGCTGCCCCGGCCCGCGACGCGAAACTTTGCGGAGGGGCTCCTGCCTCCCTCCTTTCCTCCATCCCTCCCCGCGGTGCCGTCGGGGAAAGTTGCCGCCGCGGTGGGGTCCGGGAGCCCCGCCGGGGCGAAGCAGCCGCAGGTGGGGAGAGAGGGACCCCGCGCCCCGGCCGCCTTCCCTCTCTCTCTCCCTCCCTCCCTCCCTCCCGCAGCATCCTTACCCAGCCCCGGCACGAAGGTGTTGAGGAAGAGGCAGATGACGGCCACGGGGAACGGCATGTAGGGGATGGCGGCGCGCAGGGGGCCCTTCTTCTCCCGGACCTGC